>JAOTQE010014633.1:0-10894 GCA_025631205.1 Nesometra sesokonis | reverse complement strand
GCGTAGAAAGTCATAGGAATGTGTTAACATCTGGTCCACAGCGCCTTGAGACTACGGTGTAAGGCGCTATATAAATCCAATTACATTAATTACATTATAAAAAAATAAACCAATAAGGGACAATGTCAAAATTATTCTACTACAGTTACTGCAGTAATCAATTACTATTACAGTAAAGTCTACTGCAGTTATCTAGTGCCATTGTTTCTTTTGTGATTGCACACACATGGTCACATCTGAACATTACTTTCATTAATTCTTTTTTTAACTAAACTGAAACTGAACTGAATTACTGCAGTACTGTAACT
Organism: Nesometra sesokonis; assembly: GCA_025631205.1. NCBI lineage: Eukaryota > Metazoa > Echinodermata > Crinoidea > Comatulida > Antedonidae > Nesometra > Nesometra sesokonis. The sequence continues at coordinate 10,586 of JAOTQE010014633.1, read as the reverse complement.
GCAGCAGGTTAATTTTGACATGCTCTTTAAATTAGATTGCTGTCAGTACTTCTAGGATTTAACTGTGGACAAGTAACAAAAGTTGAACACTTTAGTCCTTATTACAAGTAAACACAGGTCATAATATTACTATTTTTGTGAGTTCTTACCACAAAATGAGTTTTATTAAAATTAAAAATGTAGTATTTGATAGAATTCCATTAAAGCCACAATACAAGTAATCTACAATAAAAATGACATTCTTAAGATACGTAGATCAAAAGTTTGAAATTTTAACATTCTGCAACATGCTTTTGAGGAAAAACGCTTAGCAAAACAATCAATCTCAGAAAATCTGGATTTATTCATTTTTTCCTACATTAAAACTGACTAAAAAGTATATTATAATTGATTGTATCACAGTAAATTAATTTAAATTCAATTTCTCAAAAATTTTGTGATTATTTTAATTTGATCACACTGACAATGCAAATCAATTTGTGATATGGATTTATAATATATGTAAAGCGTTTGTAAAATAAAGGGAACGCTATCTAGCTAAGTATTCTAGTCTCAAATTCCTAAATAAATATCATTTTCATAATAAAATTCATGTGTATACCTAAGATGAATTAAGGCACGGTAGTTTAGAGTGTCCAATTAATTGGGCTTTACAAATTTGTATACATTACAAAATGGGCTAATGGCGAATAATATCGGATCTTGTGAACCCATATAGGCAGGAGTCTAAGAATGATATGCCCTAGAGGTTACAAGAGCAGTAATTGATGTGTATATGGTGTACAGTAGTGAAGTCTGTAAATTTGTTCTACATTTAAAGAGCAATTGAAAGTGTATTGTAGACATGATTAAGTGACTGCAGTTGGAACTGAGGTTGTGGATCAGATTCTGAATCACGAGTTCGAGAGTTTGAAGTACAGAGTGTATAAATGGGTAACAAGATGATAGGATGTCATGAGTTTGTTCCTATGACATACATTTAATGTCTACATCATCATCCTTAAAAGCATTTTTCAAATCATCTATGTATTTCAAGTCATAGTTAGTCTTGTCTAGGCAGCTTCTAAAGCCACATTGCAAATTCTTCATATAGGCTTTGATAAATGGATGCCTTGCTTGAAAATCCTATTTTCCAAATCCACTACCCCAGAATCACAGACATGACATAGTAATAAGGTACCAGGGGCGGATCTAGGATGCCTCAGCCTTTGGGTGTCCATATGTATTATTCTCAGCCGCGGTGGATCTGTTTGTGTTAGTTCATCCTCAATCTCAACCAAAAAAAAATTTTCATGTCAATTTTTGGGGGAGGGGGGGGGCTTAAGCCTGTTAAGCCCCCCACCCCTTAAATCCGCCACTGGGTACAAATTGTTCCACCACCAGAACTTAGTGAGAGCATACTATACTAGCATTGTCAACTCTTCCAATACAGGCTACCATTTGGTTTAGAGGGAGAGAGTCAGGTTTATTTACAAGTCAAGTTTATTTTATGATTTGTGACTTTAAACAAAGTTCTGGTTTAGCATGAATTTTTTATGGTCGGTTTTGGGAGAGTTACCTGTTGAGAGAGTTAACATTATACAACTTTAGCTAGGCTAACACTTTCACAGAAAGCCACACCAGATATGCCGAATGTGAAAACCGTAGCATGTGGTAGTATTACGTATGCTCTACAAATCTATTACAAACTGTGAAGGACATGATACAGTTTTATGCTATGGTTCATACAGTGCTATTACGGATACCTTACGTAGTGATACGACACAGACAGGGATTAAAAAGAATTGTTAATCGTAGCAGCTCATAGTAATCACTACTAATATGTAGCAGTACGCGACAAATAACTGATACGGACGTGCGAAAAGTGGTAATAGGAGTTGTTATGGAACATCTACAGAGTATTAAAACTTACAACAATCTACTACGGAGGTGACGCAAGTATCACAAAGACAATTCCACACTACAAAAATTTTGAAAATTCTAAATAAACTGTGGCATGCTACGGTGTTAAATGTTGAAAATTCTAAATAAACTGTGGCATGCTACGGTGTTAAAAAGAGATGATGGATGTTACTATGGATTCATACTAACAGAATACCGATTGAGTACTGTGGATTAATTCCGAATATCTGGCGCAGTTTGGGGCGTTAAAAACATCTATAATGGAGTTTATGAATACTTACAGATCTGCATGTTCCACGGTGTACTGTCACCCACTCGCTTCCAGCCTCTTCAATGTTTAGGGCATCAACAGCCACAGCTTGAACTTCATGCTTACCGGTCAGTTTGGCAGATAATTCTATGGACCAATCATAATGGATGATCAGGTTAATACGATATGTAACCAAGCCAAAGGAAGGGTAAGTCGCAAAGCGAGTTTTCCTCAATTGGCAAAATACCCGAGGCAATAGCTATGAAAAGTAGTAAAATAAAAGAATAAATTGTGAATGGCAGAGGTAGATTGCACGTTTTCATAAACATATTAAATAAATAAAAAAGCATATAAAACATCTCACCACTGGAAATCCTAATGGTGTAACTTTTTGTGTTTTTCACATGTTGACCATGTAGACATACAGTTGGAATCCTAAAAATTGAATTTGCAGCAAATTTATACATTGTGATATCGCAGTACGGACTTATCTAGAAAAGGCCCACTTTCAGGTAGAAGCCCACCTTCAAAACAATTACAGTGGCCGTGTTTCCGCAGGAATTTCAGATTGTCCAATAAAATATCATCCAATCAACTCAATTTTAAAAACTACAACTGCGCAAACTCAGTGTAGGCCATAATGCATTGCGAGTCCACTAACTTCCGGTAATTTTTTGACGATTTCTCTTTTCCTCGCGTGGCACCCTGGTTGCACCGTGGTGAAATCATCGCAAAAAGCACCAAAAGCAAGATCAAGGTTGACCCCGTGTCAAAGGTAAAAAATTATCGCATTTAGGTCAATTATCGGATAATTATCGGAATATTATCGGATAATTATATTACATCAGAATAGGTTAAACACCCGTTTCTGCAGCACTTTTATCGGATAATTTTTATCAGGATAAGTTATCGGATAATTTTTTCCTGCGGAAACACGGCCAGTGTTTTTATACTAACTGAGACAACAGTATTTCATACTCAGATATAAGCAAACTCAACAAGCTGGCCACAATTTCACAGACTAGTGGCATGGGCTTCTACTAGAATCAATACAACTGCTCCAAGTAAAAAGTAACTTAAATTTTCATCATTACTGCAGTACCGTCAACTTTCTCATTTACACACCCCTTGGTCTGTAAGGTGCTTGTAAATGAGAATGTTTGTAAATGAGAAAAAACTCGATAAAATGAGGCTTGTAAAACACATGTTTGCGTTTATCTTGTTATCTTGGTAGTTGTACCATTTTGTTTGAATGAACAATGTAAAGGAAAATGTAAAACCAAAAGGGAATTATCATCGATAAATTATGATTTCATAGTTAGCTACTATTAAAATGATGTAATTTGATGAATAGGATTTGTAAAATAGGTTTTTAAAAGAAAAGTTTTGTAAAAAGAGAAGACAAGAAGACTTGAATATTTTAATAACCACAGTTCTACTTGCAAAGAGAAAAAAACTCAGCATTTGGCATATAATTTCAAAATAAATGATGTTCTTTAAAGTGCATACTGCCTCTGAAAAAAGACTGAAGTCGTTTTTATTTTCTTATCTGAATTTGATTGATCCGGGGGTTTACTCTTTAAGCCGTTAAATTATCGGCTATCACATATATCTAGATTCTGAATTCATTAGAAATTCATACGAAACTCGACTGTAAACCGAGCATAGAAAATAGCACAGTATCATACAGTGTAGTCATGCACAAAGATTAAGAAATTATGCATGCGAAATCCAGATTTTATCACTGCTTCTTACTGGATACTTGGGCGCTGATGATGGATAATCTCTTCATACTCTTTGACGCAGGGATGATGCCCTCTCCCGCTTTCGCTCGGTCTTCTAGAAGCCCTGCAGCATCGCATCTCTCCTCTGCAATTTGTTGTAGTTTTTTGGCAACTGGATTTGAGGAAAAAGAAAACAAGTATTTTAATTTTGGTTTATATTTTTTTTAATTCATAATAAAATATAAAATAGAAGTAAAGCTCAATCCAGAATATCAAATCTTATTTAACAAAAAAAAAACGATGCCCCCATATATGGTAATGATATATCCATGTATGGTATTAATGTGATGTCATCATGACCATATATATATAAAGTTTTTTGATAATGAAAATTTGATAGTCAGGGTTGAGCTTAACATGTTTAGTTATGCAACTAAAGGTCAACTGATCAACTTTGGATAAGAAATTATAATACAGTCCACCTCATTTACACACCCTTTGGCTGGAAGATGTTTGTAAATGAGAAAGTTCGTAAATGAGAAGGTTCATGAAAATTGGACTTGTGAGGCCTCCAAAACACTTATTTGTGTTTATTTTATGCTCTTGGTTGTTAAACAAAGTTGTTTAAATGAACTAGGAGGAATAAAATATGAAAAACAAAAAAAATATCAAAGATAAATTATCAAATATTTACATCATTGGTCATTATTTTACGGACTTCATTGACAGAATAGTGTTTGTAAAATAGAAGGTTTGTAAATGAGAAGTTCGTAAATGAGAAGGTTGACTGTACATGTCACACACCACTGTGTTGAGATTCAATATTTCAACACTGATTATGTCATCATTAGGAAAAATACATGCTATCCTGTTAGGATTAAATATTTTGACATTATAACATCACCAGACTTATAAATATTTAATAATTTTGGATTAAAGGATTAAGGTTTAAGGGTTGATCCCAGGAATAAAAGAATCGCAAACAATTTTTCTACTCTCAGTTCAACCAATACAGAAGAATCCTCAATCATCTTCATGATAGATCAATATCTACAGTGTGTAAATATTTGAAGTAGCTTGCTCTTCACAATATTTTTTTATGCGTTATTAAAATTTCTTACTACAACTTTATTACAAATTTAGTAACATCTCAAAGATAAAGTTTTTCTATTCAATAAACACGTTCTATACTTAAATATGTACTGTCACTTGAAATATGATCTGAAAATCATCAAAACTAATTTGATATTAACTTACTCATAGTAAAAGAAAATTAGTGTAACAAGTTCGTATGAGTTGTATGGCCGAGTGGTTAAGGCAGGGGAACTGTTAGCCATAGCAATAACAACAGTATGGGTTCGAGGCCCGCTAGCACCATGGTTTTGGTGGAGGAACAAGTCTTCTAGAGATAAGGACAAAAACCATAGGCCCAGTGTACACATACGGCTTGTGTGCACAATAAAGAACCCAGTACATCTTTCAAAACGACTAGGGGGTTACCCCGATGTACTGGTCCATACAGCCTGCCATGGACAGATAATGAGCCCCTATATCGCCCAGCAGGACATGACGGAACACTTAGGGGCGTAGAAAGTCATATGAATGTGTAACAAAACATCTGGTCCACAGCGCCTTGAGACTCTCCTGTATAAGGCGCTATTTAAAACAAACTACATTACATTACATTCTTGTGAACTCAATATCTCCAACTCTAACATCATTTAATATGTTAAAAACTGCTCATCTATGATGAAACGGGAATTATTCTATTTATTACTTAAAACAGACCCTATCGAGCACCTTACTGCTTGAATTTATTTGCTCTGGAATGTGTTTAAAAATCTGTTTTGTTTTCTAAACAATAGTTTTAGTTACTGTAGGTCCATCCTGACTGGCAACATAAATAACATGAGTAAGTTCATGATTATGTGAAAGGGGGAGAGGCATATGAACTAGGTTGGCAAGTTCTCAAGCAAAAAATGAAGGTTATTTGCCTTATTTTGCTTTGTAATTCTTTTTTGTTATAAGTTTAATTTCTGAGGCAAACTTTAGAGGGGGAACAAATTTATCTTGACAATATTTGGGGCGGGGAGGGGGAATTTAAAACGGCCCCTGGGTAATACTAGAATCAACAGTTTGAGTTCCTTTCCAACAATAAAATAAACAAAAAACATCTGGCTTGTGTACACTTAAAAAACCCAGCACAACTGTTGGAAGAGCAAGAGGATACAGCAGTACACTGGTTCATATCAGTCTGCCATTGTGGACAGACCATGGAAAAAGTTCACTGACCAGTACATGACGTCACTCTTCCAATAAACTGGTTAGCAATTTTAACACCAAAATTTTGTTACTATATTTTCTATTAATGCAATTCTCAAAAGAATAGTTTATAAGTTTTCCCAATTCCAAAAATATATATCTTATATATTTTTCCCAATTCCCAAGTCAAATTATTTATTTATTTAATACTATGGCAATTAATAAGTGAAGCCATGTTTATACAAAGGAATATCAATTTTTCATAGTTAGGCAATCTACATGCCCAATGTTAACACACAGGCGTGCATATATATGCCAATATTACCATGTTAAGCGTGCATATATTTGGTAGCGCGACTGACAAATACTAATTTTTAAAAAGACATCTAAATATCTATTAATTATGTCTATATTCAACAAACTGGTGAATATAGACATTAATTAACTTATCTCTAATTAATCAATTAATACTTATAAAAATGGGCTGTAGCCACATAAAGTGATGAATCTCAATTTTGTCATAGTTAGGCGGTCTACCTGGTCAGTTACCACACAGACGCCAGGGATGTAGCTAGAAAAATCAGTTCGAAAAATCCAAGGGTGACCAGCAACAATGTATAGGTAGGTGGTATGATGAATAAAAACAGTATTTTTACCTTTTTCACAGGCTTAGGGCGGGTGGCAGGTTGAAATTAGGCTAGGTGAAAGATCTTAAAATAAGCTTTATGGTGGGTGGTACATTTTTAGGGTTGGCAACCCCACCCACCTCTGCCCTGCATAATTACATTCCTGAGACGTGCATATATATGGCAATGTTACCATGTAACCATGCATATATTTAGTAGTGCGACTGACAATACTAATTTTTTACATCTAAATGTATATTCCAACGAACTGGTAAATATAGACATTAATTAATTTATCGCTAAATACAAAAAGTAGCATTCAAACGTGTCAAAAACCTCAATCACATATTTTTCGATTAGTCAGTTCAAGAGAGGAGAGATGATATTAACATTTATTGACTTGTATGGAAGAAGTTTATAATGTGCACGTCTATACATGTGCGTAATTCAGTCAAGCATTCTGTGGGTCATGGGCTATTCTTAGAAATTAAATTCCACTGAACCTCCAAATGATGGAGTTACAATGACAGTTATTACAAACAAGCGCAGTAACAATGCTTCTATTTATATAACTTAATGAAAGTAGTAAATGTGACCTTATCTCTTCGATGCTGTTTGCATTTGCTAATGCACTGACATAATGCAAGGTATTGGTTATTACATATTGACATGAATAGTGTCAATATACAAAAGTTGTATTCTAAGGCTAATCAACGTATGTTACTACTTAGGAAATTAAAGAAATTCAGCAGGTAGCAATGCACTGTTCCCTGATATTTTCAAAGAATTATTAAGTGTTACATGTAACATTATTTGTGGTAGAGCCGAGCTAAAGGAAGTCGCAAAGCTTTTCCACAATAGCCAGAAACAAGAAAATACTCACATTTTTACAGTTTTTTTATCTAAAAAACATGCAGTTTAAACATTCAACTTTTACACTACATTAAAATTGTTCAGATATATGATCAAGAAATTTTAAAAAATGCAATTTAAAATGACCCTGTTTAGTCATAGTATACTGATAACCAATTTTTAAATGCAGTTTTCTCAAAATTTACATTCTTAATATTTGAATTTGATTGTTCATAACTTTGCAAGGAGCCATCGTATGAACTTATACGTTTTATGCATCTTACAGATAATATTGTGTAGTGTTATAATTTTTAAATAACTCAATTTTTAATTTTTTGACTTAGAACTCTTTTGGCTTGGCTCTGCCACATTTTTGCTATCTAGCTTATCAAAAAAGAATCATACACGTGGAAAGAATAATTAAAATGAAAGTATTAAATAAATAAAATGATAATTCACTTCCTATAATCTAATTAAATTTTCCAAGTTGAAACTTTTTCGTGTAAACAACTCTCCTGTAAGTGACCACTAACTGAAAGTTTAATTAGTTTTTACCTATTTAATCAGTTATTTTGATACCTCTCACAAGCGACCTCAAATTTAGATTCTTGACAATTCACTTCATACAGGCCTGTAACGAGATACTCTTAAAGGGGGGGGTTCGCCTCTAAGAGCCCGGTGGGTCAAGGGGAAATGACCCTGTGTGGACCGGGCGATTGCACCTATCTGCACTCTAATAGTGTGTATTTGGCATATTAGTTATAATATAACTGATACGGATGGTGATTTTAGAATAGTGTAAGTGAAGAAATACTGACTACAGATGCGAAAATAGGAAAAATGGTTCGATATTGGTAGGATTTTTCGCTTTTCAAAGGGGGCTTGCTGAAAAAGGGGGGTTCGTACGAACCCCCTGGCTACGGGCCTGTCATATGAACAACAATATGCTAATACCATAAGCAATAATGAAATAAAAAAGTAATGGTACTCTCAAAATAATAAAAGGTTACAAGATGACAGCATCTTAATCAGTTAATTAAATATGAACAACATACAAGTCATCTAACAGTCAATATTTTTGCAGGCGACAAAATCCTGTAAGTAGCCGCCAAAATTTTCAAATGTATAAGGTGTACCTACATGCTCTCTTGGTTTTGTCTCATTTCTCAATATTTTCAAGCACGTTTGTTGCCCTGCACAAATTGTCGCTGGCACAAACTGTCTTCCTTTACGGGGCGCTGTCCGACACACTACCCATTCTGTCCTACAAACCATGATTGGTAAAAGACAAACCATGTTTTGTCTTTTTATCGAAAGACAAACCATGGTTTGTAAAGACAAAACATGGTTTATGAAAGACAGACCATGGTTTGTAAGACAAAAAAAGACAAATCATGGTTTGTAAAAAACAAACCATGGTTTGTATTTCTATAAAAAGACAAACCACGGTTTGTCATTACAAGCCATGGTTTATCTTTCGATAAAAAGACAAAACATTGTTTGTCTTTTACAAACCATGTCTGTCTTTTACAAACCATGTTTTGTCTTTTACAAACATAGTTTGTCTTTACAAACCTTGGTTTGTAGGACAGATTGGGTATTGTGTCTGATGGCACACCGTAAAGGATGACAATTTGTGCCGACAGGCCCTGCACATTTGTGCAGAGCGACAATTTGTGCTGTAACACAGGTTGATTTTGTATAAATAAAATGTTTTTAATTAAACAAAAATCATGCTCACATAAATAAATCATTCATGCTGTTTATTTTCTTCAAATTTCTAATATTAATCTTCACAAAGGAAAATTAGACATCACCTAATTAATTAGACAATGTCTAAATAATTCTACAATATGTAATTAATTTTTATTAGGCAGCTGTGGTGTTTCCAAGATTGTCTTTTTAATTTTGACTTTCTTAGAATGTTACATCAACGTCATCGAAGGGTATATTATTCCAGATACTGTTATGAATGATTAAATGATAAAAAAGCAATTTCCATACAATTATATCAGCTACTTAGACTCAAGCAGTTACACGAGACAATTTAAATTCACCTTTGAATGCAATGAATAATATTAATAACTTAATTTCCTAGTGATTAATAATTTGTTTTAATAATAAAAGTGTATGAATATGTTTCTGCAGTATTTAAGAATATGAAAATAGATATTATTTCTAAATTTAAATCCTACAAATAAAAAATATGGGACCACCGACACATTCTACCTCTAGTGTTACACTGTATGCCCAGTATTGCAAAGTCCAAAGGGACATGAGGGTTACATTACCAGGGGTGTACTTAGAGGGAGATGCATCCGGCCTGACACTCCCGCCCCAATATCAGCAAAAACATACACACCATCTATTTATGACCAAATATAAAATATACACAAGTTTCAGACAATGTATAGAAAACTGTAAAAAACAAAAAATATAAGGCAAATAACTTTTTGCTTGTCAAAATTAAAACCGGCAACGAGTGTCTGTACCCCATAACGCATAGTGCATTTAGGTTTCATTTTTTCTATGTCTTTGTTTTATATATTTTTTTAGGTTTTTTTTTTATAGTACTATGTACATACCACAAAATTTCCCTTTGGACAAAATGTAATATATATCGTAAATGATGAGCTAGGTAATTATAATGTAAATAATTTATCCAATTTTTAATATCAAATGCAATTCATCTCTCATAGTGTGGACATCCACTCAACCATAGTATTATAAATAATTATCTAAACGCATTCAACTGTTTCACAAATTGTATAAACGAAAATGAAATATTATGAACAACTGTGGAAAATTTATTAATTTCTGAGAATTGCAAGTAGTTAGAATAATTGTTATGATTGGAATTTCTATGGAGTTCATTATTAATTACACTTTAATAAGTACCTGTAGTAGGCTTAATAGTAATACATTACTGCAGTAACTGCAGTAGACTTAATAGCAATAGATTACTTCATT
>JAOTQE010014622.1:0-10894 GCA_025631205.1 Nesometra sesokonis | reverse complement strand
TAGAAGGGTAACTTACCCAGTCTTGAACACATTGCAACGGTGTGTTTTCATACCCAGAATACATTGCTGGATTCTGTCTTTTCCAGGTCCGGACAGAGCCTTATATAGAGAGTTTGGTTAACTTGGTGATTCGCGTGCACTATGCACTGTGTAGCATATACTGCATAGCATATTTCTTTAATATTTCATTTGTAATTTGCACATTAATTTTGGGATTTTAAATATTTTTCAACTACAAACCTTGGATGAATATTTAGCCAAAATTAATTTATTTTGAATTATTTATACAAAAATAAATATAAAAGTACAAATATTAACCATTTCGAAATACATAAGCCCACTGATCTGTAACTACTTCAATGTGTTTTCAATATACACTAGGAAATATATTGATGCATAACAATAATTATTTTATTTTTCAAATTCTAAAATGTACAATAGTCTTACAAACATTTTTTTTTTAAATAAGCCTTCACCCTATAGAGCCATCCGATATATTAATAAAAAAAAAACAAGACGACAATGTTTAGATTGGTTAATCGTTTATTATTAATGACAATTGTTTATATTATTTTAATATAATATTGTATCAATAGTATGATTACATTATGTTAAGGCTTTATGCAGAAGTTGTTCTATTTTCAAACGTCTTATTGTGAAATAGGCACAGACATAGTAATATAGCTAAAAAACTGAACAGAAATTAAAATAAAGACAATCAATTTTTTAAAGACACGCTTTTGTAGGATATCTTCATTGTAAATTCAATTTTATTTCTATTTAATGATCATGATAAATAAAAATTGTTAATCAATTATACATGTTTTGTTAATTAAATGTACCGTAGGCCTAGCCCTATGTACGTTTTAATTTGTTTTGAAAAAAGGAAGTAAATAATATTAGCAGGGAGGTAGCATGATGTTACGGTACAGTCATATTAGCAGGGAGGTAGCCTGATGTTACGGTACAGTCATAATTGTTGTTATAATTGTTGTCATAATTGTTTTTAATCTTCTAAAACAATCGTTAAAGTTCAGTATTTTGTATGTTTGTTAATTATTGTTTTGATAGACCTGTTTGATATTTTAAAACAACGTTCAACATGGCCATGATATAAATAATATCTTATTATCTTAGCAAATTTAACTTTTATATTATTCTCCCAATCTCGTATACATAATTAAAACTAGAATTGAACTCGTCACTTTGACGAGTTAGCTGATCTGCAGTTACTTTTAGTAAAATTCATGTGTACATTATGATGACGTAGTCAAAAAGCAAAATGAATGGAAAAGAATTGTACTTTCCAGAAAGAGAATTTTTTCCGCCATAACACTCTGAATTTTAAATGAAATTCGACGAGTAACAACGCAGATATGCCGAAAATTAATATGATCAAATACCATTAAATTTTAACTACGTTAAATTAAAATGCAAATATGGCGACGTCACAATGAGATATTTGCATTTTCCATACATGAAATCATATCTACGATTTATATTCTTTCAGAATATCATATCCATAAAAATTTGAACCCTGGGACCAAAGTGCCGATTTTTGCCTCAAAGATTTTCGATTTGAAATTAAAATTTCTCTTTTTCATTAGAACATTTTAACGCTCGCGTACATGCGCACCACTTTGCGCACACTGGATGTTAGGGGACCTAAATGTGCACATGGACTTGAAGTTTATTTCTCTAATTATGATTGACAAATGGCAATTAGTTATGAAGATATGGTTGATTACGTAATAGGGGACAAGCAAAATTTGTGTGCATAGATGACGTCACAATTTAACCATTTTAGCGTAGTCAAAATTAATCTAAAGGAAATGGTAAACTAAGAGACATATATTAACTCTAAAATATCAAAATTTCGAAGAAAATCGACGACCAGTTATAGTTTTAAAAACATGCTTTTTTAAGTAAAATGTTTAAAAGTGTTAAAAATTGATGACATCATCATGTCCTGACCACTTCAAGGACCCATCAGGTCATATGCTTTCATAATATGAAATAAAATTTGAGAGTGCACGTTCCGTTTAGTAGCTATTACTGATCAAAAAATGCATAATTTTAGCATAATTTCACCGTTTTTGGTAAAAGCGCGCGCACTTATTCGTAACTTTGATGCTCCTGTAGATCACTTTCAGTGTACCTAAAGTGACTGAAAGACATTGTAATTTGTCAATACAGTGTGAGGAACCCAAAAAATGTTAAAAAAACGTTAATTAAGCCATTAGTGCGTGCTACGTGCGCAACGGGCGCGTAAAATTAGTGAAAAAAGTTAAATACTCGGAATGGTCTGAAACGTGCTCTAATGTAATCAAAATTTGATTTCGACAATTTTAAAAGTTTAACGCACGCGTTATTTATTATAATTTAAAATTTTCAGGTTATGTAACTTTCAATATTAACCTTAAGTTTATGCTCAGTAAATATGATCTGTAAATGCCAATTGGTTGAGGAGATTCGGTCGATAACGTAAAAACGTAAATTTGCGCGTAGATGACGTCACGGTGAAAAGTTTAGCATTTCTATTTCTCGTCATGGGTTATCATCACTGTAAATTTCATGTTAATAGTTATTGTAGAATTTGAGATAATCTGCGCACAAAAAGTGACAGAAAGAAAGCAGCAAAAAAAAAGATCTCTTACAATAACAATAGCTGATCTGCTATGTAGCAGATCAGCTAATTAATTCACCACATACACCCACTCACAGACCACAACCAAGCAATAAAAATGACCAGGTATAAATAGTAATTGAGATATAGAGTGCACAATCCTTAATTAGGCTGCCAGCAATATTCTGGAACATCCATTTACCTAGTATATGTTCTTTTTTAATCCCCCTCCGTTTACCGGCTGTACTACACATTGGCACATGCAGATAAGGGTGACCAAGGCTAGTTTTAATGTCTGATGATCAAGGCCTGCGGTTAGGTTATAAGACCAAGGCTAGTGGGTTGGAAATGCTGCTGATTTACCCTTGGTTTAGGACAACTTCTAAAGGTTTCTTAAGGACAATTAAAAACTGCTCTAAATGAGGCTAGGCATACCAAACCACCAAATTGTCTCAAAATGAGATCTAAGAGTGAATTTATATATGAATAGTGATAAAATAACTACTTTACAATCAATGTTAATGATTAATTAAGACTGATTAAGTCAAAGTTCATTAAGTATGTTTCTGATCACTATTTGAAAATATTTTCATTAAAGTGAATATAAACTTGCATGTCCTGAACAATTTGTGACCAGTTTCGAATCTATCCACCCAGTGGTTATGGAGATGATAACATGAGGTCAAGGGTTAAATGTGCCAGAAATGGTACTTCCGGTCATTTTTGGACAAACATTTCCATTATAGCTAATAGGAACATGCATGTTGCAAACAATTTAAAATCAAAATCAAGTCTCTACAATCAGTGGTTACCAAGATATAGAGGGTACAAAGTTACTAGGGGCCATTTTGGAAAATGCAGGAATTGCCCAACAGTTACGTGCCGGCAAAAATCAGTGGGACCTTGTGACCCCATAATTCAGAAAATGAAAAGAAACTTTATATGTACTCAATGTCAGGGTCTCGCGTTTGGCCGCCGGACTACATTGCGAACAACTCAGAAAGGTTAACTGTCAGATAATTTACAAGAGATTAGTTTATAACAGATTCTATTTTGGCCAGAAAAACTGAAGTATAACTACACACTGAAAGTTGAATTTACATGTTAGGTAACTTGCAGGAGACATGATAGGTTTATCGAGCACAAATTCAAGTGCAAACAACATGACTTTCCCAGTTATTTTATTGAATGGCCCTCATTGGTCAGTTTGGCAATTAATCATCAATTTAATCATTAACACCCCACCCCCGCTTTTACATTTACAATTACACTGTATATATTTATTGTTATGTACAATTACACTGTATATATTTATTGTTAAGTATTGTCTTATGTACTGTTGTAATTTGAAGCGGATAATAGCACATAGCTGGCTTCAGTAGCAATAAAACCATCAATTTTGACCTTGGATAACATGTCCAAATAGTTGATTTTACCATAGCTCATGGCAAAACCAACCATGTCAAATAATCTGCACAAAACGATAGTATGATTTCTTTGGAATATCACCTACAATCTTGCTAAGATCACTCTTTTTAAATCTAATGCAATTTCAAACTTAAGTAGGGTAACATATGACAGATCAACTTACTCAACATGTATTAAAATGTCAATCATTTACTGAAGAACCAAAATATCCAAAAATCCTCCGAGATACTTGCGCAAGATATTTATAACTGAATGTCAAATGTTATCATAATCAACTTCGCATGTGTTGAGAATAAATGTGTTTCACAATGAATCATATTAATTTTTTTCTTATTGACAAACACATAGTGTTGAGTGATATTTTAAAAATAAACTAACTAAATATAGGAACTGACATAATGTAAGTGTTAATATATATCTAATATATAAGATGGTAGAAATCATTTAAGTATAAGATGTCATATTTTTTAATACATATGTGTAAATTGGTTATCATCACGACATCACACACCACATGACTAAGTAGCAATAAAAACAGAAATGACATCCATTGTTACCATGAGAACTATAATGACAATACAAAGTATATTTCAAGATGAATTGACACTTGAAATAATTATTACAATTTTGAAAATAACTTATTTTAAAGAAATATATTTCCTATTTTTGAACAATTGAAAATACAACATTCCCTATTTACCTTTATGTGACCCCGCTTTTTATTTTTGGTTGATGAAGACAAATATTTCAGCTCAATACTTTAACAACTAGATAATTATTTTAAGTACAGAAAAAAAAAATTGTTTCATGACAGATAAAAATATAGAAACCCATCTTGATAACCTCCAGTCCCAGTCTCTCAATTTTCTTATCAACAAGCCCACGAGAATAACTGAAAACTGTGCTTCCATAATAGATAACATTCTACAACTCCCATCAAACAAATTCTATCATTCTGGTATAATATATTCGGATATATCTGATCACCTTCCTATATTCTGCATAAATCCCTCCGAAAAACGTTTCAGTCGCAACAACAACAACGTGTACTGCTATAAACATGAAAATAAGCAGCACAACATGGATCATTTTAAATATGAACTTGCAAACCAACAGTGGCAGGATGTTCTGGAATCCAATGATGCAAACACAGCGTATCAAAACTTTTCCAGAACATTACAATCATTAGTTAACACGTGTTTTCCTGTAAAAAGGGTTAAACTCAAAGCTAACAAACTGCAATCTCCATGGATAACGGAATCGATAGCTAAGTCTATTGATACTAGGAATAGATTGTATAGTAAATATAAATGTAGACCAACAAATATAAATAAATTAAGTATACAAACTATAGAAACGTACGTACAAATATTATTAGAAATCAAAAAATGACTATTATTTTAATAAATTTGAAAAAGATAAAGACAATATAAAAGGTCACGATGATATCAGTTCTCGCTACATCACCACAATTCTATCTTCTTTATTAAACCCATAGCACCTTTAATAAACATATCACTATCAACTGGCTGTTTCGCTGAGGAACTAAAACTCGCAAAAACTATACCTGTTTTCAAAAGTGGTGATAACAGAACATTAATAATTATCGACCCATATCAATCTTACCGTCTTTCTAAATTATGCGAAAGAGTTGTCTATGACCAAACTATTTCATACCTCAATAAATACAACATAATAAACCAATCTCAATATGGATTCTGTCAACAACATTCAACAATAGCATCTGCAATTGACAACAACTCATTTATCCTAGGTGTTTTCCTAATTGACAACAACTCATTATCATAGGTGTTTTCCTTGTTTATCGAAAGCATTTGATACCATCGATCATAGAATACTGATCAAAAAGATGGAGCATTATGGTATACGTGGTATTGTATTAGACTGGTTTAGAAGTTACTTAAACTACAGAACATAATATGTCAATAGTGAATCATCTAAATCAACAATAAGAGAAGTCACAATTGGTGTTTAACATTTCTTGTAGAGAATTAAATTATCTACAACATATCGAAATTTTGAAGAAAATCGACGACCAATTATAAAGACACCTTCAAATTAAACTACAATAGTTTTAAAAACATGTTTTTTTAAGCTAAAACTTTTAAAAATAATAATATAATATTAGATTTTTATAGCGCATAATACAAAAAGCCTGCGCTCGGTGATAGAGTAGGTTGCTTTAGTGATAATTGCATATATGTCCCATCATTTTATATCTTGACATTTAAGAAATAATAAATTTTTAATGGGTGCACAAGTGCACCACAGTCACCTCTGTAAGACGCACAAAAAAGATGACGTCATCATCTCCTGTCAACCACAATGACACATCATGTCGTAACTACAAGTCCTGTTTTCAGAATATGAAAAAAAACTGGAAGTCACCGTGCGTTTTAATAGCTATACTGTTCAAAAACATGCATATTTTTAGAATAATTTTACTGTTTTTCTCAAAAACGCGCATGAGGACTAAAATGACTAAAATTAATGTAAATGTGTCAATACAATGTCAGGAACTCAAAATATTAGAAAAAACGTTGTTTCTATCATCTTTGCATGCTACATGCGCAAAAATGTGCACATACGTGTGAAATTTACGAAATGCTCCAAGTGACCTGAAACATGCTCAAATGTAATCAGAATTTGATTTTGATCGTTTTAAAATTTTAACGCACACGTACGCGTGTGTAATGCCCCACACGTGACCTTTTGAATGATGTGAGGTTCAAGGTCAACATGAAGGTTATGCTCACCAAATATGATCTAAAAATGTTAATTAGTTAGGTTGTTATTAACGTTTCAAGAAAAACGCATTGTTGCGCGTAGATGATGTCACGTGTCATTATTGATAATGAATCCATTCATGTATCTATTCCTGACCAAGTTATATGATACCTGAAATTTTCATGTTACTAGCTTGTGTCAATTTTGCGGAATCTTGTTCACAAAATTGAGGGGAGAAAGAAATAAGAATAGTGAAAAAGAGGATTTCCTACAGTAACAATAGCTGATCCGCTATGTAGCGGATCAGCTAATAAAGATAAATATTCTGACAATAACAATACCTGATCCGCATGAATGCGGATCACCTAAAAAATCTAAATTTTGACGTCATCCTAAGTAAGGCAGTTCTGAGTGAAATTGCTTCCCTTTAATTCACAATTTCTTGATTAGGTTGTTGTTATAACCCAGCAACCCGGACTTCACATAAATGTGATAGGTGGGAAAATCTTTGGTAAAACATACATCAACTTGTATTGAGAGGATAGTAATGTCAGGTTGCCGTCCACTAAGGTTGCAAGAGGTCCCAACAGAGGGCCCTATCATAGGTGAAATGCTGTCTATGCGGTTGCAGAGTGATTTTTGTAAATTTGAGCACTTGTGATGTCTGCAGAGTGATTTTTGTAAATTTGAGCACTTGTGATGTCTGCAGAGTGATTTTTGTAAATTTGAGCACTTGTGATGTCTGCAGAATATATCGATGAGCAATAAACGCCCAGTGTCTGTAATTAGGACTCCCCATGTATTTCTACAAGGAAAAATCGGTAATTTTCGCCATAATACGGAGTAATACAACATTTCAGACTAAATAAATGACGTCATAGGTTGCTAGATTCTTTCTTTCTTTGCAATGCAGCAAGACTACCAGGAAATTGAGTCAGAGTTAAAACCAGTGCCAATTTTGACTGATACAGTGATGTAGCCAAGGTTGGGGGAGGGGGTGTTGAGAAGGGTTGAAGTGGTGAATTTCGAGGGCTTAACAAGCTTTGCCCCCTTGAAGTTTACCCCCAAAATACTTGATATTGCAAGAAACATTTTTTTTTGCTTGTCAAAACTAAAATCGAAATTTAAGCCCCAATCTCCCTAAATCACAATCCTGGATCCACCCTTGGGGCACCCTGATTTTTGCTCAACCGCTTTCCACAAAAATACAGTCTACTGAATTACCTCCATTACCCACACCTTGCCTGGTCTTTCCGTTCCCTCACATAGATGTAGATAATGGGGAGAGATGGGGAACGTTCCCTTGCATATTTGTGAGAGCTGATTCGTCCACCCTCCCACTTTTCGACTGTATAGCCCAGGATTCAGCAGTGGCGTATCAGGGGGAGGGTACCCCCGAAAAACAATAGATACATATGTGAAAATCTGGGCTTTGAGCACACCCTTCAGTGGAAATGAGCACACCCTTCAGAGGTAAAAGACAATACTGTGAGGTAAACACACCACAAAGTCACAAATGGCACTATAAAAATGATTTACCTAACGGATCTCGCGATCCTTGTCATCGAATCGCTAGGCAGGCTATGACTAACCTAGGCTGATTTCGCGCGACAAATTCCACAATTTTATTCATCAATTTCCGCATAGAATTCCAGCCCTCCATTAGGCTACGATCATTTATTGACAAAAGTCTGCTTTAAAAAATCTGATTCTTCGTCTTATTTTAGTTTAAAATCATTTTTTATTTGCCAATGTGTTCGTAAACTAACCCAACAGCAAAGCGACGCCAATGTATAGCGCCACCATTCTTGTCATCTGAGAACAAAATGTCTGCGCCCAATGGCTTCGCTTAAAATATTTCCCTTCAAAATACGGATTCATTTTATCGCTAATAAGGAGATGTTGAGAGCCAAAACTCATATAAGAGATGCATTTATTACATGTCGATTTGCGAATAGCAACAAAATTATTATTTCACGAAATAAACATATTTTGAGACAATCTTCGTAGCCTCTTTATATCGGACTTCTGTTTGGCAGATACCACCACGCCGTGATGGGTCCCGATTTCGGCAATTACAATCATATCGATAGCGGCGATAGGCCCAGGCCTACTCTGCTCTGCTCTCTTTTGTTGGGGATCAGTCATATCACTGTTTGTTTGTAGTATTTTTGTCGTGATTTGTGAATGATTGTCATTTAAACAAAAAGAGACAAGATCAGTTATTTTATACATTATGATATCTGTAGTAAAATCTGTTTTGGCAATCATTTTTGACCAAAACATTCTTGCGATTTTTGCGTGCCCTTAATTTTCGCGAAAATTAAGGGCGTGCGAAAATAAAGGGTTTTACAGTATATGAGTAAAGTAAGGCTTGGCTTTAATGATCTAGTACCTTCCATTGTAATACGGCAATTTTTAAAACTTTTGTAGGACCAAATCATCAAAATTATACATTTTATACTAAAAAAGTATATAGTGGTTTCTTTATCTTTATCCTGAAGATGAGATTGGATTGACTTAAAATTTTGCACAACCTCAAGGATACTTGTGATCCCCATAAACACACATTTTAGCCAAATTCGTTAATCACCACCTTATCACGTTCTGCATGGTCCTCTTGCGGACACGCTCTTAACAATAGATTTTTTTATATACTCACTTCTGTTCTCTAACAATTTGTGAATTTAAGCAGTTATTTAATACTTCTCCGCCTTTTAAACTTTGGGAAATGTGGGCTGATAAGTGGCATTATTTGTACAGGTTTGTTATAGTTGATATTTCAATCCCACTGGGCATGTGTAGGAATGAAAATGTACCAGGATGGGGTATCCCAAACCATTCCTTAAGGTAACGGTTGGTTAGGGCATCCAGTTTTGCAAGATGTGTAACATTAACATCATTAATAGAATATTCTATATAAGTCTCCATTTATTTTGAAAAATACATGTTATATTTGCTTTAATGAAATATTTCATCCATAAATGACCACAATTGACCCATAATTTAGTAAAAATATGACTAAAGTCAATGAGAATCATTTAAGGTGATTAAGGATTATCCTGAAACACTTGCTTGGCTTACTGTAATCCATACTGTAAATGATACAATTAAGTACTAAGCTACTTTACTTTAATATGACAGGTACATTTATGACCAAAAAAAGTATGCCCAACCAGAAAAAAACATGTAGACGGACAAGAAGATGTAGGTCTGCCTGTTTAGTTGAAGGTTACTACTATTGTTTTACATGGTGATGCAATCTGCTTGACTTCAGGTAAAGTCTACTTCACTTCTATAAAAGGTACTATATAAAATTATGACCAAAAAATTAAGGCCCAACCAGAAAAAAAGATGTAGACATGACCTGGAAAAAAATGCAGGTCTGCCTGCCTAGTTGAAGGCTACTACTACTGTTTACATTATAATTCAACTTGCTTGATTGCAGGTAAAAGCACAACAGATATAAAATTAAGACCAATAGGCCTGACCAGGAAAAAAGTAGACAAGAGTAGAAAAAATGTAGGCTTACCCAGGTGAAGTTTACAACTATTATTTACATCAGTGATGCCAACTTACTTTTTATTGCAGGTGTAGGCCTACAAACAATAATATCCTTGACATATAATATCTATAATGATGACTCATGATCATATTCAAGGCTTGCTAAAAAATTATCTACTATAAACATGACAAATTGTGTTACAGTTTTTAAAATTTAGGCCTAATTGAATGGTTGGAAACCATTGGTTGAATTTCAGCATATTAATATTTTCATATAATGTAGATATATTTTGGGTTTCCCTGGTTTGTTTAAAATTATTGTTGCAAATAATTATGCCATTATTAGACTAAAATATCTTCATATAATTATGAATAACATATGTAGATATTTCAGCAGCTGGGGTTCATAATTGGAATAATTGTAACTACAACTTGCAATCTTAACATATGTAGATATTTTAGCAGCTGGGGTTCATAATTGGAATAATTGTAACTACAACTTGCAATGCAGCTGGGGTTCATAATTGGAATAATTGTAACTACAACTTGCAATCTTAACATATGTAGATATTTTAGCAGCTGGGGTTC
>JAOTQE010014611.1:0-10896 GCA_025631205.1 Nesometra sesokonis | reverse complement strand
GCTATCCTGAAAAAATCAGCTTGTTATGAGACATTTCCGGGTCAGCCTATATTTATGACCTAATACTCCTGGACTAGAAGGCATATGTTATGAATTATCAAAGAACTCATTAGTATCTTTAACATACAAAAAAAGTCAGTTCATACAGTGTTTTCTTTCAGAGTGTAAACATTTATAATGTAAGTTTTGAGAAAACTGCATTTGAGAAAATTGCTTATCAGCAGACTGACTATAAACAGGGTAATTTTAAATCTGTACAATAAAATTTAATGACAAAATAAGTTTAACGTTTCGGAACCATCTTGGAACCATTTTCAAGAACAAATGGCTAAAAATATTAAAATAGTAATACCAATGGGTGGCAGACAGGAAATACTAATTGATTGATTGACAATCAAAGGCTTAAGATACTAGCTCCTTCTTAATTAATAAACAATTTTCCTTTGATAGAATCATTTTGTTTATTCAAAGACGGTTTTAGTTCTTTGATCCATTGGTATTGCTATTTTAATAGTTTTAGTCATTTGTTCTTGAAAATGGTTCCAAGATGGTTCCGAAGCATCAAACTTGTTTGTCGTTAAATTTTATTGTACAGTATAGTAAGCGTCGTTTAATTCGTCATTTTAAATCGCATTTTTTAAACAATTTTTGATCATCTAAAATTGTTAACGTATGTTTAAACTATGTTTTTGTAGTAAACAAAATATTTAAAAATTTGGCAAGTTTTTTTGTTTCTGCATATTGTTGAAAACTACCTTTGCAACAATATGCCTCCTTTGGCTTGGCTCTGCACATATGATAACTAATAAAGTGCCAAATCTGGTAAAACGTCATCAGCCAATTGGGTTTAAGTAACTCCACTTACAAGCCACAGTGGTTTAGCAGTCAATTTTTTTCATAAGATCGATACAGTAGAAGGTATTGCACTATTCCATCCGTATTGTCATTGTTCAAATTCATAGCTATCTCAAAAGATTTGTTCGTCACAATTTCTTGCAACAGGATTTAATAATCCAGGAAATAAATAATAATAATAAAATAATAATAATAATCAATCATTTATATAGTGCCAATTCGTTAAACCGTAGTAAAAATCAAAGGCAATTCGCATGTTAGTTATTAAATAGGTGGGTTTTGAGATTAATCTTAAAAACAGAAATAGAGAAAGATTCGGTGGCTGTAGGTACTACTATTCAGTGTTGAAATTCTAGGAACATTATGGTAAATCCACATCAACAAAACACTAAACAGTTATTGTACAACAATATACAATAAATATAAACAATGTATTTTACTTTTTACTTAGTTTTACAGAGGGGAGGGGAGAAAATAAATCAATATTTAAATTATACTGTAAGTGAGAGAACGAAAAAGGCCGCTTAAAATTTTTTTTTATCCTCGTTGAATGATTTCATTTGTTATTATTTATTATGTGGTATTGAGCGTGGCTTCCTTTTGTCTGACCGTGCACAAAGGACTTCCTCTAACGAAACCTAAGTATTGGATGACTTCCTTGTATGAAGCAATTCACCAATCAATTTCAATTTTACTACTATACATTATAATAATAATGTTGATTGTGCCAAAAAATGACCACAAATGTATTTTAATAAGTCTAAAATTAGAATTTTGAAATACCACGAATTTTAGTTTTAATACTATTTACCATGTTCTGTATAGAATAAACCAAAAATTGTATGGTAGACAGCTGATGTTAAATTTTATTAGTAAAAGAAAATCATCATGCTTCCCAAATATAAGATATTTGAAAACTTGGATCGATTAGAAAATCTCCATTTTTTTACTACATTTTCAACATTTAAATTTTCTGTTAAATTTTGTGATAGTATTATCTATTAAGTATTTCTTTTAATTTTCAGGATAACTTCTTTTATTTTTACAATTTTTTGGATATTTTTATATACAGTACAGTATTTAGTCAACAAATTAAAAAAAAAGGCTAATCCCAATTTTTTTTAAATTGTGTTTCAGTCAGCTTGTTTTTTTAGGTCTTATAGGAATGTAATTTCTTTACTCTCATGCTTATGTAGACGTTCTAGAACTGTGGCTATCAATCAAAGTTAAGAAAAAGACATTTTTTTAAATACTATTCTAGCAATCAAATTGTAACCCATTCTATGAACAAGACTACAGTGTACCACAGTAAAATATAGAAGATTATATAAAAGTTTAAACAAAATATTAAATAAGTTAGCGGTTATATAGTTGTTAGGCTTTTTTTCTAGTTTAGTGTAGGAACCAGTATAGAAACATTGTATTAAACCATGAAAAAGGACTTTTCTTTTTAAAATGTTATCTATATAATTGATGTTTAAATGAATTAAATAGAACAAAAAATTTATCCCTTTTTTCTCTCCAAATTGTGAACATTCGAAGAACAGTGCATTTAGACTATTATTTAATAATAAAAGATTTTTTAATGCTATCCTGTATAAAAGTTAGATAATATAGGTAAAAGGTTACGTAATTATATTTTTCCAAATTGTGACGTGATTTTCCTCAAACCAACAGATTTTAAAGGATATGCAATTGTCTTTTAAGTATTTCCTGTAGGCACAGCTTGTTTCCCTGGAAAACTGTTTAACATTAGCTGTCATTTTAATTTTTAAAAATAAATCTTTAAAGCACAAACATATGATATTATCTATTGTTTTTATTTTTTTCATAAAACACAAAGCAAGAAATGCAAAGAAATAAAGTTTTTGAAAATGAAACTTCCAAGAAACAAAAGAGCCTTTAAAAACTGGTATTTCCAATACAATGTAATGTATGTAATGTAGTTCAATTTATATGGCACCTTACTGAATAGTCTCAAGATGCTGTGGACTGGTGAATTTAGTGCACTAATTTATCCTGTCACGATGGCGTGTATCTCATTGCTTTGGAGTATGTATTATACTTCTTTAAGTTGATTAGCGGAACTTTTGGATTTTAAAGTTACCACGATAACTAAAATTCTATGTCCGATTGGTTTCAAACTTTGCAGACTGCAAGATTAAAACAAGATGGACCCTATTGGTTTTTGGCCATCTCCAGTTATTATTTTCTAAGGTTTTCAACATGGAATTTGTTAAGCCCTGGCCACTTTTTTGTCTGTCACTTAGGTTTATAAGTTCTGAATGATTGTGGATAATGTACAATGATTAAACAACTTGTAGTAACTGAATGTATATTTGTGTTTTAGGAAATAAAACCGTTTCAATAATCTAAGTGAAAGAATGCTGATTATAATTTACCCAGTGGGGAGGCTATGCTTTTACGGAATACCGCAAAAGAATGTCTTTTTCCTATCATGTAGTCATCTGACAAAATCACAACTACAGTATTGTAGTATTTTGTTGTCATTGAAATGGCCAGTTCTTGCAAAGAAATCAGACTTCACTGTGAAACGGATGTTGATTAAAGTATTAAAACAAGAAACCAGTAAAAAGATTGTTAGAACCAAATAAAATGGATGCTGAACCTCGAAGGCTAGTTGGTTGTATACAATTTTTTTTAATGTTTATTAAAAAATTTAACGTTGTATTTTAAATTAAGCATGGCTTTTTTCAGGTCCTAATGATGAATATATATAGCTTTTTTTTTATCAGAGATAATTATTCTTCTCGTATATGACACTTATCGTGATAAACCAATGTTCCAATAACGATAATTATCTGTCTACAAACATGTTATCAGCAACAGTTAGTGATTTCAATTAGAGAGCGTTTCGTTGTGTACACTACTCTGATTCGCCGCTGACCCCACGTAGAGTAATTGTTAAGAATGATGCTTAGTATATTTTAGCTGAAGAGTTCCATTATTGTGTTCCTTGCCTTGAAAATCAATTCCAAGGTGAATTATTTATTATGCACACTTTGGTGAATTTTTAAATAGAGAGGAAATGTATGTTAAAATAGTGCCAGGAGAAATATAATCTGCCTAAGTAAATAAAATAGCCCTAGGTAAATAGGGTAGGTAAATAGCCCTAGGTAAATAGGGTAGGTAAATAGGGAAATCTATAAAGGTATAGCAATGTATGCCCTAGGTAAATAGGGAAATCTATAAAGGTATAGCAATGTAGGCTTATAGCCCAGTATTTATAAGTAGTTTCATGATAGCCCTGATATGGTATTGCCTAAAGGGCTTATTATGGCCCAATACACCACATTAGCGATGGCCTGTGACATCATAAAAATTTCCGCTAATGGGTAACGAAACCAAAACAAAGCGTGAAGTACCTATCTTATAACACATGGCGAGTGCAAATGTTATCCAAAAATTCAGTTGAAATCATGGATTTATTGTTACGGCTAGATAGTGAACTTCCACAGAATAGATAGCCCAAATTTCAATCCCGTGTATGTGCCTACTGTACTATTCTGGAATCCAACCAATGAAATCGTGGTAAGTTCTAAGACTGTTGCTATGTGGAAATTGCGCATGCACAAACTTTTATAGAAGTTTCAAATTTATAAACAAAAAAGTAAATTTATTCCCAATCTAAAAACATTGACAGCATAAAATGTGTGACATATGGAAATAATTTGTATAGCAAAATAATGTTTAAAATACAATAATTATAAAACAGTTATGATTATTTAACTTAAATGTGTGTGACGGAGGCTGAGAAATCAAAATAGTAGGCGCCTACATGGGACTGCCATTTTTACAGTGTTAAGATCACCATTTAGCCGTAATAATAGATGATGATTATGATCATTACTAAACATCTTCTTTAGTCTAAGATTTAGTAGGAAACCGTTGGTTTGGTCTTAATTTACATTTAGTTACACGAAAATAAACATAATTTAAGCGAGGCCAAAAGTTGGAATTGCTTCTATTTACAAACAAATAAGGTCAAGAATTTGTTTATTAGAATTGCTCTAATGATTTGAGGATGCATTGATATTTATTCAACTTTCCAAAAACCGACTGCCTGTTGGACTATCTATGTCCGGTTTAGAGAGAGTTAAAGAAAGGAGTGGCGCTGGAGCTTGGTGGTTAGCATGCTTGCCTTCCAGTACGCAGGTCCTGGGTTCGAACCTGGCTGAATGCTAGGTTGGTTCTCACGACTTAACAATGCCAGTCCCCAAGTCTCATAATGAGACTTGGTTTAGAAAGCATGGCATAGATCTCATCCTGTAAGTGGCGAGTGAACTTGCTGTTAAAACGAAATAAAAAATAAAAGTTTACTAATTTTGACATTGTTTGGTTTTGTGTGAAATCTGCTTTTCGGGAGAGCTGGTTTTGGTATTAGACTGTAGAACATAACAGTGTCATAGAACATAACAGTGTCATAGAACATAACAGTGTCATAGAATATAACAGTGTCATAGAACATAACAGTGTCATAGAACATAACAGTGTCATAGAACATAACAGTGTCATTCAAAAGGAAAGTGTCTGAATAGCATACTAACCTGAAGATGGATTTATTCAACTTGCTTAGCACAAATACCATCTTAAAAATGTATTGTCACTTGAAAACTGACCAAAAAATTAATGTTGGCTGTCTTTTGGGCAAATTTTTCTTAAAGCGACCACCTCCCATGACCAGACACTTTTACTGGACCCAGATGCGTTCTTATAATTTGGAAAATATCACAATGGATTATTTGAAAAACAGTAATAATTGATGTAACATTCGGTGTACATTACGTGTTCATTCCCTTTAGTGAATTTTATCAATTTTACCCTACATTTACCCTACATTTACCCTACATTTTATTGAAAATGTAGGGTAATTTTGAATTAACCACCTCACTGTCTTATCACATTAAATGTTTATAAATGATAAAAATATACTGTACAGCTAAGCGATCAAGTGAAAGCTAGTCCAATTATACCTTGTGATAAGACTTGACAAAGGGGATGTACACCTAATGATTAAGAAAATTAAGTAAAATTTAGATGCATTATTATATGTTTGAGTCGGGTATTAAAATTAATTTAGTAGATTTTTTTCTATATAGCACCTAAAAATAACCCTTAACATTATTTCCTTAAAATGAAACAAGGTCAAGGCAGTAAGAACTAAAGACCATTTTAATATACTGTGAAAGTTGTCCTTTCTGCACTACGTTAATTTTCATGCTTTTTTGTGTACAAAGGAACTACTTCGAAAATTAAAACAGCGAAAATATATTCCCGTAGACATTTTTGTAGCCAAAACATAAATTTGTGAAAATGACAATGTGCGATTGTAATTGGGTCGTAATCACAAAAATACACAAATGCAAAAATTACCATTTAAAAAAAGTATAAGATCCTTGCTCCACAGTAATTTACAGTGGTTCACTTTTGGGATGTCCTGTTCCATGTCCATATTTTCCTATGTATTGTAGTGTTGATTTTTACAGTTTAAGAGATGAATAAATGAAATGAAATGTAGTAACACTTTAAGATGTATTGTCACTTGAAAAATGACAAAAAATGGATTTTGAAAATAACTTGCTAGTTTCGAAGAAATATATATGTTATGACCATGAAACTAGAAATTAGGGTATTTTAAAATTATTTACCCCCAATATTGCAATGTTATATGCTAAAAATCAGCTAAAAACCTCAAAAAGGCAGGAAGCCTCTTAAATTTTTATCATTTTTCAGTGTAAAAATGTTATTAAACAATTTTTATATACACCAATTTATATTCTCAAGTTCTCAACTTTGATGCTATTTTGATATGAGCAAGTTTATTTCAAAATGAATGTCATTGATTTTTTGGTCATTTTCAAGTGACAATACATCTTTAGCTGGATATGAATGTCTCGTGCTGTCAACATTTAGATTTTATAATTGTTACATTAGTATCTTCTATTTAATAAAATCTGTAATACAAATATTATTTTTTAAATACCGTAGATTTGTCAATAAAAAATTATAAATCATGTGATTTAAACGAAAGTGAAAATGTGTATGTAATAATACAGTCAATGATTAGTAATACCTTTAAATAAACTGAAAATGAAATAATAAATCTGTTTGTAGAAAGGAGGAAGGTGTTCATAAAAAAAACCCCAAAAATCGACGAAAAGTAATGTGGAACAGCAAAATTTAATAAATTAATCCAAAAAAATTTTATTGACTTCTTTAACACTAATGTGTATTGTGACAGGATTCAATATTTCAACATTAATTATGTCATCATTCCTGATGATGACATAATTTATGTCAAAATATTGAATCCTGTCATGATGGCATTTATCTCATTGCTTGGATCATGCATTAATTCTTACAAATGTGTATGGTGCTATATTGTATGTTTTAGCTGACAACATTTAAAAGATTGGAATCCTTAATAATTTTAATCATCTCCGAAAAAAATTATTTAGGCCTACTGCACCATCCAAGTGAAAACAACATAATGTGTATGGTACGGCCAAATAAAACAAATTATTAGCTTATCATCACTGCGCGCATCACTTTTGGGAAAATCCAATTTGTTAAAATTTTTTACTCATTTTACTATTTGCAAACAATAATTTTTTTCGTCATATTCATTTGAATTGCTTTGGATCTTTTTAACATTATACTGTACCTCTATGATATAAACGATTCTCAAACTTACAATTTTGTACAATGCTCACTGTACAGTAGGCTGGTGCTCTGGTATGGCCCTCATACTTGCGCAAGTCTAAAGTGATTGATCTGATCCAACGTGACATCATTACAGCATCAGAGGGTCGGTTAAAAAAAAAAAACCGATGTCCATATGGACCATCCATCCTGGTCTAGTAGCTTTACTTTAAATTAGCTCATAATTCAGTTAGACTAAATTTATTTGTTTATTTATTTTATATTCTTTCATATTTTTCTTATATTACTTTATACTGAATATCAGTTTCAGTGCTAACACACTGATTTCCAAAGTGTTTCGGTTAAATAGAATTCTTAAAAATATTACAATATGAAATTGAACAAATTCTACAAATTTCAGTAAAAAAGTATATAACATTTTGAAGCGTAAAGAATATCAATTTTTCAATTAACAATTGGTTAAGTGGCCATAACCTAAAGTTTTTAACTTATTTTGGTCACCTTCCTTGCTATTCGTTTATTCCATTTACAATATTTAATGTATTGATATGTGCATGGAGAATTACAATAAAACAAAACAAAACAAAGTAAGATGTTAAAAATGTTCATGTTCAGAGATGCATTTTTTGAAAGTTTCATTGTTTTAAATTTTTTTTTAAATATTACCTGGAAGGGTTACTCAATAGTTTAGATGAATGATAATTCTGTTCTTATGGCTTTTACAACTAAAATCTTTAATTTCATAATTTTGATTTATTTGGATAATTATAAATATTTAAATATTGAACTGATGATACTTGAAAATATTAATTCAGCATTAAGATTACATACATTTCCAGGTCATTGACGTCCAAGTTCAAAAGTACATCAAACTTAATGTAGTATAAAACCATTGCCCACATAATACTAAGAACTTAATAGCTAAAAAGTTACACAGTCTACTAACTTATAAGCACATCCGGGAATAAAAATCATAATAACAGCCTACACGACCTGCACATTTTAATATTACGTGATAAGATACCATGTACATGTTTATTACAATGAGAATCAATTCAGGATTTCACAACTATTGAATAGGATCTAAAACGTAGGCAGTCCTGATGATGATGTAATGAATGTCGAAATATAGGATCAAAACATAAGGTTACTGTCTAATTTCTATTAGGATTCAGTCATAACATTTGACTCGCCCATCAGCGAGAAAGTGTTGTAATGTGCTATGTTGAATAGTATCTATTATAGTGTAGGCAATCGTGATGATAACATAATGAATGTCGAAATATAGAATCAAAACATCAAGGTTTCTGTCTGATTTCTTTTGAGTATATGTATTCTTTCAGTCATAACATTTGACTCGCCCATCAGCGAGAAAGTATTGTAATGTGCTATGTTGAATAGTATTTATTATAGTGTAGGCCATCGTGAGGATGACATAATGGATGTCGAAATATAGGATCAAAACGTCAAGGTTTCTGTCTGATTTCTTTGAGTATATATATTCTTTCAGTCATAACATTTTGACTTGCTCATCTTGGAGAAGGTATTGCAATGTGCTCTGTCTGTCTGTCTGTCTGTGTGTCCATCTGTTTGTCTATTGTCTGCTCCAATTTCAAAATTTTTATGCTCACTCTTGCCGTTTGCCAAGCCTTCAATGGTGACTGGAATTCTGATTTGGTCAAAATAAGAATGATCTCTTTAGCCAATTTGGCTAAATGAACATCCCAAAAAAATTATGCACATGCAGCCATTTTAAATTTTTGTCGTTTAAAAAAATTAAATCTGGCTAACAAGAAGTGTGTGGTAAACGCTTCAGTCAGGTTGCTGACGCATGTCCTCCTCGCAATTTTTTATTGTTTTGATGTTTTCGTCAAACTTGTTTACACTTGCTTAATAATAACTATTAGACTTTGGGTGATGACGTAGATACTTCATTTTTTATTGTTTTACTGTACAGTATTTCCTTGATACTGTATTACACTTGTTCAACTGCTAGGCTCTGTGTGATGACGTAGTCACTTGCTTCATTTTTTTATCCTGAAATTTCATTCCAAAGGTTCCTTCCAATATTTTGTTTTCATAATTGTTGAAAATGTTTGCAGTTGGTCAGTTTCTTGGGAGACACTTTAATTGTAAATCATAATTAGTTTGTTTATATTTTTGTTTTGGGTTGACCTACTAACATATTTTTAAAATTCTCGCTGAGAAGGTTGACTGATGACGTCACCAATCAACATCACATGACCAAGGCTTCAGTAGAAGCTGAAAGCTTGTGAGAAGTAAGTTTTTGTTAAATCCAGTGTTTTAAAGTTAAAAACTCTATGCTTATCAATTCTACCTGGACAGATGAACAACTAGCATATGTGTTAAGCACTTGTCTGGTCTTTTCTTGCTTTTATCCACTTCTTGTTTTTATATTGTATGTCAGAAATTTGAATAAATAAAAAACAACATTGTTATACTTGGGTAGTATATTGGTTAGAGACATGTTTTTGTATTAAAAAATAAATTTGTTAAAATAAATCATGTGCGCATTATGCTAAAGCCTTAACACACTTAACATTAAAATGGAACAGGAAGGAAATTAGGAAAAATGTGGCAGAGCAGAACAGAATTTTGGTACTTTCCTCTGCTTACGACAACCCTAGGTAGACGGCTTTTACATTATTCATGGCCAGTAAAATTGAATTTCGGCCAGTAAAAAAATTAATTTGCTGGTTTGGTTATGCTAATTAAAATAAACCTTAACAACGACCCCTGGTTGCCATTGTCAAGGAACAGAGTAAATAGAACATACTTTTTTTTATTATAATAATCTTCTGGTCATAACCTGCTTATTTTCTACCAATCTGTTTTGTGGCAGATCCAAGTCAAAGGAGGCATAAGGGGCTATACATAAATTATCTAATGTACTGAGGGATGGGTGGGTGTTACATAACATTCTTAGTTCGCTCATGTTACAGACATCAATAGACATCAGCATATTCAGTTAATTTAGTAATTAAGATTTAATTTATAGATACAAAGAGGCACATTCAAGTGACAGGGTTATGAATGCCTGGTGTATTATTTGATTAAAAGACATTGGTTCCTTCCTTAAGATTAAATGAATATATATACTTATAATAGGCTCAATTGGTATACAATGCTATATATTCATTAACTGAGTTATTATGAAACTACACATAATTATCTTTATTATGCAGAAGCAATTTTATACAGTATGATGTTTCCTTGCAACATTATGAACAATCAAATTTTGTACATTAGCATAATTTGAGAAAATTGCATTTCCAAAACAATTTACTGACGTTTCTTGATAATATCTGAAAATTGCATTTCCAAAACAATTTACTG
>JAOTQE010014600.1:0-10896 GCA_025631205.1 Nesometra sesokonis | reverse complement strand
GTAGTCCCTATGGACTGCTACCATTTCCTCCTTTAATGGTTTTCTTAATATTTTATTTATAAATTTATTAATTTTAATTCCTCCTGAACAGGTATATAGTATATGAAGAAATGTCCGTTTGGTAAGGCAATGTTTCAAGCTTCAATTAAATGACTATTACACCAGTATAGAAGGCATGTGGCAACGGTAAAGACATTTTCTGTGCATGGTCTAATTAAGGCACCAATTTAATTTGATTTCGCCATTTTATTAATTTATGCCATTGGTTTTTAATGTTAAATGAAACAAATGTTTAACATTTGAATAGAAAGAACATGACAACTGAATTCAAGATGAACAAAAATATGATTGCAATAATGTCATTTCTTGCCACACTTACTCTAGGGGGCGCTATATCAAAACAAATGGTTGGAATGCTCGAATAGGCTCCAGGCCAACAAGATAGGTTTGCGGGCATTTTATTTGTTCTTGTATACAAAATAGAGTAGCTATTTAATCTCTTTCTGTGCTTTGATGTTGAGGTCACGCATATTAATTAGGATGAAACGCAGTTTAGCTTGGTGGGCCCTGGGGGTGTAGCTGGACCCTTCTAGCTAGGGCCAGGCCTGCAAAATCCAGGCTAATCAGCCTGAATAATCACGACCCGAGGGCGGTGGTGTTCGACTTAAAAAGACTGACATAGACGTTTCGTCCCACTTAATTTTTGGTTCATGATCGTCATCGTTACTCAAATACAAAAGCTTTCCAGATATCACATAATTGTAATACACCAACGCCTATGCCTTTTTCATCTGAAGACATCTTGAAGTGATGACAAACTTTGCCAGTCAGTAGTGCCTAACGAAAGTGGGGGAGGGGGGGGGGTGGGCGGGGGAGCAAGTGTTCGGGCGATTTTATGACAGCCTGTTGTTAAGCTTGATTTCCTGTCGATGTAAAGGCAAATTTGCTAACGATTGCAATGTTTCTAACATTCCTTACGAATCGCGAAGTTGAACAAAGTTTCTTTTAATCATGTCAGGCCGCAGATGTTAAATTTCACTTACAAAAGTTGAAATTTTCATCGCGAATGAAAGTCAGTCATCCTTACAATGGAAGACAGCTCTTACGAAAGTTGAGAAAATCCATGTTAATTATGAAGTTCTTCTAAAATCCTTCCTGATTGGTTGCTGTAGTTTCAGTGTCATGTTATTGTTGGTGAATATTTCTTTCGCGAAATCTTTCTGTTTCACAAGACGGTGATTTAAAAGGCATCTATCGCGTTCCATAGCAGGTGGATCGTCATACCTTTCTGATGTTTGGATCACCGTCTTGGTCAACACTTCAATGTCATGTGATTTCCCACCACAATTTCATGGGCATATAATTATCCGCTTGCCTTGTTTCAGTTGCATGTGATTGACTAATCCACTTGAAAAAGGTTGAACACCTAAGATATGTTCTCATACTTACCTCGATCAGCGAACACTAGGCCTAGGCCCTAATTGTGTATCTCAGGCTCTCGTATGGCAACATTCGTGGTTCGAAAATGAGAATCTTCGATTGGTTGACTCTGTGGCCTAATTAGCCAAATACAGCACGTTAATAATTACGTCGTGTACTTTCCATTCTCAATCCAAGTTCATTCACTGTAGTACAAGTCTGTATATTAACGACAAACCTCACACCACTACAACTTCATCTTCTACTGGTGGCGCATTTCATTAAACACTTAAAATATACAGATATACAGACTTGGAGCAAGTCTACTGGAGATGTCTAGCATGCATTGTACTACTGTATTATAATTATGTCTAGTTATAACATTTATATTTATTATATGCTTATCAATCTTGTTTAAAATAGAATACTGTACTGTAAAATTACTAAATTATTAAATTTAAATCAATAATGAGTGAACTTGTATGGACCTACAGTAAATATTTGCTTATAAAGGATTAACAGGGCGGATACAGACTTTTGGAAGGGGGTGGATAGAGAGTCAGAATTTCAGAGGGGTCTGGGTGCATGCTCCCCCGGGAAATTTTTTTTGTGCTTGGGTATCCGGAAATGGCCTCAGGGTATGTTAAGGGATTCATCCTTGTCTTATGTTTGCTGATTTTTTTTTCATTTTATAGACAATGTTAATAATATTGATATGCATTATTTTACTTTCAGAAAGGAGGACAGAGCCGGCCCGGCAACCCTCCCTTAAACCCACCTTTGATTAAGATATCTGATTGCAGACAATACAACACACTAATTTTAACACTGCAAAGAACATATTTTTTTGTGGTGGG
The DNA here is from genome assembly GCA_025631205.1 of Nesometra sesokonis. Taxonomy (NCBI): domain Eukaryota; kingdom Metazoa; phylum Echinodermata; class Crinoidea; order Comatulida; family Antedonidae; genus Nesometra; species Nesometra sesokonis. Next base: position 8,620 of record JAOTQE010014600.1, on the reverse strand, counting down.
GCAGTCGTACCAATATGAAGGATGTTTATTAATTATCCATTTTAAGTTATAAATTTCTAAATTGGGGGCCTAAGTCCCAACCAATTAAAAAACAATCTTATTTTATCAACATCCCTGCCTCATCACTTCTATGGGACTGATTTATTCCTATTTGGCACCCTACTTACTAACACAATATTGTAGCACTCCAATAGACATCCTTATTGAGATATTTAACTTCTAAACAAAAACTATGTAGGTCTTATTTCCTTATCACTTCTGCCAACATAGTAGCATGGATGATAAACTAATATTTTTTATAGAGCCGAATAACTGTCAAAACAACTATGTATTAACGAGTTTTCAAAGCAAAAAAATTGATTGTCAAACTTTGTTATTTTAATTATTAATATTTATATTTTATTTGTTATAGTTATAAGATTACTTCACATACCTGAAAAATGTCATTCGTTTGTCGCCATCAGATACGTTCTTCTTCGATCATTTTTATTTCTTATTCCAGACATTTTTTAAATTTTCCTTTTTCGTGTCTATGATTTATTATTTTTTACTCAAATTCATCAGTCAAAACGAAAGTAGACGAAAACTCCTTACAATTACATTGTGTCGTTTTCTAATGCAACTGTCGTAAGAGTGCTTCCTGTCAAACCCCTTTTTCTTATGTCAAAACGATGTAGCCGTAACAGAAATCTACCTTCTTACGTTGACAGAAAACCAGGCTTTAGTGTTACTTAAACTATCATATGAACGCCTTGTGGATATTTCTTTGAGCAAAATATTTTTAAAAAGAGATATATCTACACTACTGAGTGGGTAGTCAAAAAAAAAAATAAGAGGCAAATATTTTTGATCCATCATAAAAAAGACCGTAAAATGGAAGTACAAATGGCTAGGCTCTGCCACATGGAAGAATATGTTAATTCTTTTGTGTTTAACAAAATTAGTTTGTGATACCTGAGACTATAGTACTTGGGGGTTTCTTTTATGATAGCGGCCATTTGGCTATAGTGAAAGTCTTCCTGATCCATGATGTTATTGTTATACAGTACATTGATTATTGTAATTTGTACTTTGCTTTGGGTCTAATACCGGTAAATACAATTTGATTTGATTTGGTTCTGTGTTTGTTATTACTGAGACTATAGTCTCAGGTTGTTGCATCACACACTAATCAACTACAACATTGCACAATACACATACAATTAAATGTTGTAATGCTAGGAAATGTGGTGTACAAAAACATGTTATTGTTTAACAGCAAAATGTAACTGCTTATGAAATCCTATATAGGAGGTACACATGGTTTATGTAAAAATATTAAAATACTGTATAACTAGTAATTTATTTATAATTTAGCCCACATTTCAAACCTTATTACCCTCGCCCCACTAAAGTGGGGAGAGGGTATTGCAATGAGCTGCGTCTGTCTGCGTGTGTTTGTGTCTGTCTGCATCCGTATCTCAAAAACTATTAAGCCGATTTACTTCAAATTTTCAAACAATGTCAGAACCACCTGTATCTAGGTCCTCCCTAGGTTTGGTGCTGGTCCGCCTTACCACATGAATTCTGGATTCTAATCTATATGATTTTGTGTCTACTGCCCTCTCTTAAGTGACAAAAAAATAATATAGAAGATACTAAACAGGCCTTACTGATCATGTAGTACTCTGGTCTTATCTGTCAGCTCATTAAAATTCCAAACATAACCTTTCTTGACCCTGAGAAACAGTACACTGTCTGCTTATTCTGTGTGCCTAATCTTGGAAGATATCACAGTGAAAGTAGTTTATTTACCCAATGTGTGAATAATCATCTCAAATGAAAACTATGGCTTTAGGCTGTTCACAAAAAAAAACACACAAACAGGGAGGTGGGGTGGAGTTGGTGAGGGAAGATGCCCTCCTCAAAACATAGGCGAGGGTGTAATTGTTTACAATTACTTTGTCTTGTTGGCTTTGTTTATTATTTTGTACTTTTTTTTAGGTTTCCTAGATGCATCAATAAAACATTATGGAATCTGAATGTAAGTTTTGTTCTACTTTTTATTTTGTTTGAAATTTAATTCTGTTTTACAAACTAGATATCAAAATTTGCTAACTTAACCCATTGACACATGCCCTATTTGCTTCGGAAGTTGAATACAACTCATCACATTACACCTCAAATGTCCCAACTTGAGATTGGCTCAAGGTTCAAATTTTGTGGCGAAGTCATGACCATTAGGTTAGCAGGTCCAGAGGGCTATACCGGGGTTTGGGACAAAGGCTCTTGAAGTTCCAATGTTACCGGGGTTTGGGACAAAGGCTCTTGAAGTTCCAATGTTACTGGGGTTTGGGACAAAGGCTTTTGAAGTTCCAATGTTTTAGCATCATTGAGGCAGTTTTAGTTGCTTTATGATCAACCACATGTGGCAGAGCCAAACCAAATGAGACATAAGTAAAAAATGCTTGTTTCCAAATTAGGCAGAAATTTAAAAACTTTAACTTTAAAAATGTACAGTTCATACATTAAACTTTCATACAACCTTAACAATTTTCAGATATATAGGTAAAAAATGATTAAGAAAAAAATAAAATTTAGAATGACCTTGCTTAGTCAATTTATACTGATAAACAATTTTCAAATGTAGTTTTCTCCAAACTTACATTTTAAATGTATAAACTTCGATTGTTCATTACTTCGCGAGGAAACATTGTATGAAACTGATTTTTTTGTCATGGTAAAGATAATAATGTGTAATTTTATAATCCATAAAAAACTAAATTTTCAATTTTCCGACTTATGTCTCATTTAGCTTGGCTCTGCCACAATAGTTACCAACAGAACAAAAGTAAAAAAAATTTCAACAATTAACATTAACCAGCACCTCTGCTCGTAATTTCAACCAGAAACTCTATTAGTTAGGCAACATTGTTTTAAATTCTAAATCAAACATCGTTTAAGAATGAATGGATTACCTTTTTCCTGTAAGCTCAATGGAAGTGTGCAGGGCTATGCAAAAGCGAAACAGTATACTGTACTCTATTGCAAGGCGACCTCATAAATGTGATGCCACTATGCGAAATAGCATACTATATTACAAAGTGACATCAACATGCTGAATAAAAGAAATATGTTTAATGATGTCACACTCCTTCAACCAATCAGTGCAGTTTAAATGTTTGATCTAGAATATAAATACATATACTCTACATATACAAGGAAAAATGATAATATTTAAATTGTATTCTTTTTAGGTAATGAAGTTTTCATCGAATACAAGATTATAGTTGGTTTGTATAGTGTATTTTGTGTTTTATTTTATTATGTACTATGTATACTATGACAACCAAAGTAGTTTTTGGAAATAAAAATTGTCATAGTGTAATTGCCCATATGAATGAATTGAAGTGTGATACACCTTGAAGAACTTACAGACTTAGCTTTAGAATTCTTGGTATATTGGTAGGTCATGTTAGAAGGACTGAAGGTAGATTAGCATTGTTTGGCTATGTGTAGTAATTTATAAGCAGGAAAGTGCTACATGAGCCCCGGTCCTATTGCAGTTATAAGCATTCAAATATCTTGGTTCTTACAATATTTGAACCTGTGTGTGCTTCGGATTGATCCCACCACTGTTGTAACCAATGTAAAAACCAGTAAATTAAGCCAGAGCTCCCAATTGTGAAACCAGAAATCCTGGAGATTTAGTCTGGCAGCGCTCATAAAAGTTTTGGGGTAGTACATGGGCATGTATGTGAACAACAATGCTTTTATGAAAAGGCTTTTACTATTATATTTTGTACAATTCATGAAACAAGAACTTTCATAACAATTTAATGTTCAAAAAGGAGATGGGAGATGATGCAAAATTTCTTGAGACTCCGGGCTAATCCTGGAGACTTGGGAGCCCTGTTAAGCAGCTGAGCTAAATGAATATTCCTACAGTACTAGGACAGGGATGAAATGCTTGGTTACGTACCTAATAACAACAGTTACATTGTCTCGCTCTTTAGCAGACCGTATTGTATTTGGACACTCATGAATATCCTGCTTTAAATAAGACATAACATTAGGTGTACATCACCATTAGGAAGTCTTATCAAGTCTTATCACAATTGTTAATTGGATTAGTTTCCACTTGATTGCTTAGCTGTACAGTATATTCCCATCCTTTGTAAAAACATGTAATGTGATAAGCCACTGAGGTGGTTATTTCAAAATTATCTTACATTTCTTTAAAACTTTAGGATAAAATTGACATAACTCTGTAATGATAATGTACACATAATGAAGTAGCTAATTATTAATCTGTTTCTGCTGTTGTGTATTTGCAGGGAGTTCCTTGTAGAAATTCAAATCAAATTTTTTTGTATAATGTCTTAAGAAAGCCAATATGCATTTTCATTTTCTAAAAATGTCCGCACAGAAAGAAAAAAAGCAAATAGGGAACTCGACCGGGTGAAAAAAAAATTAAAGATTAAACAACTGTAAAAACTATTCCATCGGACACCACATTTGTTCCTCTGAAACCGGTTTCAGGGTTACTTAAACCATGGAGGAAATAAATTAGATTATTTTGATTTTTTATTAGATCATTAAATTAATTTATTTCCTCCATGCTTAAACTAACAGGTAGAATAAAAAAAACTTTATGCCTGGACACCAAGCTCCGTATTTCTTGGTAACTGGTTTAAGAGATTTCCTTCGTGGTATTTCTTTTTCATCACCTCAAATAAAATACATAGAACTTGTTTTATTTTATATGTGACAAAAATCTTTTGATACTTAGTTGAATGATGTTAAGTACCTATTTATATAATAATCATACAATTTTTTTTTTTTTAGATTTAACCCCTGACTGGGTGTGTAAAATATGTGAAAAAAAGTTTAAATTAAAACATGGCCTCAAACAACACATGATGAAACTACACAGTGTACCGTTTGAAGAAGATGACTACAAAAATAAAAGTAATGACCATGTACGTATAAACATTTTATGTACAGTATAGTTTTTATTAATCTTATCACTTCCTATAAATCTAGACCAGCTTGCCGAATACTACTTCTTCGAAGTGGTGTTTTACAAAAAACAATAATTTGTATTTTGAATAAGTATTTATAGATTGTACTATCAAATCTCTCCTGCAAATGCAGTGGAAAATGAAAATGTTATCTGGCAATGCCCATTGCTTATTTGAGATCAAATTTGATTCCATAGTCATCAAATGTAAACTCTGTGGTCCAGGGATTGTATTATGGTAACCAGAGGTGGATGGGGCTGCTCATCCTAAAAATAAAAAATGTTCCACCCAAAATAAAACATACTTTGAGGCCTTCCACCCAGCCTAATTTCAACCTGCCCATGTCTCTGAAAAAGGTAAGATAATGTTTTTGTAATTTTACCACCGACTCATACATTGGGCCACCCAACCTTGGATTTTTCTAACTACATCCATAGTGGTCTAGTGGTATGAATGCTAAACTAGTTTTCTGGAGATGTGGGTTTGGATCCACCCCAAGGAAAAAACCATACAACCACAATATTCTCAATATTGTACTGAGTATTCTGTACATTTTATTTAAAGCTTGGGAAAAATATATAATTATATTTAAGTATTTATGGTTACAACATTCTTCATAGATCTGGCCATGTGGTTTGTGTAAGAAGACGTTTACATTGAAAAATAATCTACGGAAACACCAGCGCCAAAAACACAGTCTGCCGAAAAAGGTCAGCAGTAAGAAAGAGGTAATAAAATCTGTTTGTGTAATTTGTTTTTATGAGTAATATATATTAGTAGTAGACCCACATCTTGGTTTAATGCCTACAGTACTTTGTAAAGTGTTTTCCTTCATTATCTCTCTGTCCAAATGTTGTGAAATTTTGTCAGTAAGGTAATTGTGTCAATAAGTAATTGTTCTATAGGTGTACTCATAGATATTTTAATCCTGGAGTTCCCCTTTAAAGTTAGAAGTAATCAAAAGAAATATTTACTTTTTTCAGGATGCAAAATGGAAGTGTACTATTTGTTCATCAACTTTCTGTACAAGGTCATCATTTGATGAGCATAACAAGGTAGAGCATAACATCACTGATAACTTTAAGACTACAAAGTGTCTATATCCATCTTGTCAAAGAAGGTTTTATAGAAAAACTGAAATGATCGAACACATTGATGATGCTCATGATATGAAATGTGAATGTAGCACACATACTTTTGCCAATTTGGATGAGTTTCATCGATGGAAAAAGGAAGAGGAATCAAAAAACTTTGTCCGTTTCACTAAACAACATGGTACTTGCATGAAAGATGATAACAGTACAACGGTTGCATATATTTGTCAGAAGGATAACAGTGTTGGAGATAATAATGCAGACTCAACTGCCGATACAAATGACAGGATAAGGACTGGAATGACCTGCTTAGCACGCATGTTGGTAAATGTTTCAGGGATTAATGGAGAGGTGTTTGTGAGATATGTACAATCACATAGTCATACTATTTCACCACCAGTCAAACAGCTTCCACCACATGCCAAGAGTAAAAGGAAAGACAAAGCTCCAATAAAACAGATTAAAAAAGATCTATATAGGCTTCTGAAGACATGTGAGATGCAGGATTCAAGTAGTGTCCTGCATCAAGATGATGCCACTGCTATTAAAGTCTTAGCTGATCAACTGCAGGAAGAGAATTCTGTATTAATTTACAAGCCTTTCAATCATAGAGTAAAGATAGGAGATCTTGCTATTGATAATCTTCCAAACTCTAACCATTTATTTATGTTGGGTCTTCAGACCTCAGAACAGTTAGAGGTGTTGCAGAATAATGATGTGGTGTTTATTGACAGTTCTCAAAAAGAGAATGAATACAAGTATCAATTAATTAAGCTGTATGTCTTGGACAAATGTGGGAGAGCTTTCCCGGCTGGACATTTGCTAACTAGCCACACAGATGAAGAAACTTTGAAGTTCTTTCTTATGTCAATAAAGAAACGTGCACCAGATCTAAATATAACATGTATAATGTCTGACAATGAGATAAATGGGCCAAATGCAATAAGATCAGTGTTTGGTGTCAACATCCCAATTCTTATTGTATCATTGGCAAGTTCAGAATGAATGGTCTGATGGAAGACATTAACATTAAGGAAGTGTGGAACATGCTCTTACCAAAAACTAAGCAATTTACTATATGTAATAAGTAATGTAAAAAGTGGTGGCAATTCTTGGAGCAGAAAATGTGATTCAGATGCTGAGTGCATCATTTGCAAGTTCAAAATGAATGTCTGATGAAAGACATCAACATCAATGGTGTGTGTACGTACCTCCTCCAAAACCAAAGTAGTTTTGTTATTATAAAACCTGGTAAGATTGTGTAGTACACTTTTAATACAAGTTGTAGCAGCCATTGGTCACAGCTGTTACAAGAAATAATGCAATCCCCATAAAGTCAAGCACCCTCAATTATTTCTACACCGAATCCAATGGCTTAGCAAGTGCTGTGCATAGCAGACTGAGTCTGCTATGCATACAATTAAACAAAATTCTTTAATATCGTTTTATTACAAAAATTAAGCTTAAAATATGATGTTTCGACATCTTAATGGTGTCATTTTCAAGTAAAATTAAGAATAAACAAACAAAACAACAATTATACAATAATAGAATAATAAGAATCTAAAAAGTATCAACGCTACGCGTGTTATACATTCATATACGCGCTCATAGCAACAGTCGTAGTTACGGGAATGCGTTCGTCTAGCAGCTGCTAAACGAACAGTTTAGCTTTTATCATGTCCATCTGTTGGTTTAATGTGGGTGGACGTTGTGGCAATCAAACATTGCTTTGACATTTCTTTAATACACTGAACAGACTGCTAAAATTGCTTTGACTTGCAACATCATGCTTTCATGTGTTCACCCAATCTTGATTGTGCTCATCAATGCGTTGGTATAGGTGTCTGCATGTGTAACCAACATTGCATCGCACAAGTCACATTTGAAGTTATAGACCATGCATTGTTGATCGATGATTTTTGGCTTGGTTTCGGTTTTCTTTACTGTTTCTTTAATTTTCTTGCTGGTAAAAACCGTTGAGATTTCTCTATCAATTTTAACACTTGTTTGAGTTAGCGTTTAAGTGAGTTAGCTGATTTCTGGTCGTTGAAGGTGTGGTGTTTTAGTCTACACAAAACAACATAAATGGGAGACCAACTAATTGGTAGCGATACTGTAGTCTACTGACTCTTTATTATCCAACTAGAGAGGGCAGCATTACCATAATGTAATTACTGTGACCGAAAGATCTGTGCTTTAAACATTTCATCTCTCCCTTTCTAAGAAATACATCCACCATGTATTTTGTTTTTAAATCAATAACACTGTTAACTCAAAGAACTCTAAAACACTGAATTTAACTACTATAGTATCATTTGTTTATGTGCTGTATCTCAAACTGAATTTTGCGAGGTTTGTTATTTTGTTTGTAGTTTTCCTTAGTGTTATCTAATATGATGTATTCTGTCACTATTATGAAATTATGGCATAGCACATTATATTGACTTTTGTCAAAAAAAATGATTGCTATGATTAAACCAACTATATCAACTAATGCATGGTAACTATAACACTATAAAC
>JAOTQE010014589.1:0-10896 GCA_025631205.1 Nesometra sesokonis | reverse complement strand
AATTTTATGTGGTATCTCCAATACATGATCTAGCCGAAATCTATGCCCCTTTTGGGAGTGTCTGGCGGGACATATCCGGCAAATAATTTGTCTGGCAATACACTTTTTACACTTAGTAGAGTATGTTTATTAATTTTAAGTTGGTTTTATGTGGTATCCCAAAAACATGGCCTAGCCCTTTTTTCGGCACCTTATTTGGTGCTCCAGGGGGCACACCCAGCAGAGGGCCCGTCCATATACTGATATGTTATGTTACATAATGAATGTTCCTATGCTTCAATATTGGTATCTTGTTCGTTTGATCAAATTGCTCTTGGCTGCCGGTCTACATGAAGTCCTATCTCATAACATAGGGAGAATGCGAATTACTCAAAAAATCGGTTGAAATACATATTCAATTTTGGAAACATGATATTTCTTAAAGCATTAGTAAACAACTACCTTACTCCTATTAAGTAGAAGTTGATCTGAAGTCGGCCAGTCCCATTTGCAATCGGTTTTCTTATCATTCGGGAAATCACTTGCGCTACAGTACTGAATTTGAAACGAAACAGACAGGCGTCTTGACCCGATGATATAGTACGCCATAATTCTTTATATAATTATTTTGCAATGGTTTTTAATCACTGTATATTCTGGATTCCCTTTTTATCTTCTTGGTTCCCTTGTATCTATATTTTATTTTATTATTAAACATTCACTGACAAATTTAATAATTACAAGTATTTCTTTCAAAACAAAGAGTTACAGCGCTTATTTATCATTAATTAGAAATAAGTAATAAACCTGAAAACTTTATGTACATTGTATAACATATCTTTCATACGACACTCTCGTATCGCTCAAGTCGAAGCTAAAGGGCAACTCCGAGATTAAAATTTCTATGGATAAATCTATTGAGCAATTAGTTGTGACCTGACTGATAAAATTTCACAACAGTTGGACAACGAGATAATTCCGAATAACATGTTGAAAAGTGAGTCCCAAATCAAAAGTGGGTCTACTACTCAAATTGCACAGTCTTAAAGAGTAGGAAAATTGGAAATTTTGAAAGGGTTGTGCTTGAAAACCAAAATCACTTTAGAAATATAACTCACATAAATGGAAAGATCAGTCAAATTCACATTAAAAAAGGTAATTTTTAATGTGACTTTTGATACGGTTTTCAAACAAAACCCTTTCAAAATCTGTAATTTTCCTATTTTTTATCATTGTGTAATATAAGTAGTAGACCCACTTTTTGAATTAATGCCTACTTTGGAAAGTGTGTTCATTCATGATATCATTGTCCAAATGTTGTGAAATTCTTTCAGTAGGTTAACAACTAATTGTTCTATAGGTTCCATAGAAATTCTATTCCGGAGTTCCCCTTTAAGTCTGGTTACGGAACGATTCTACAGTCATGTGCACCATAGAAGAATTTATGACGTATCCGTTCGTATTTCGTGAAGTTGCGAATCATCCCTATTAAACCACAAAATAGTTATTCTATGTTTGATAATTTTAGATGAACAGCGTTGATTGGCAAGGCTAATAAATACAAGAAATTAAGTTGCATTGTTTGTTACGGTTTCGTTTAATTTGGCTAAATTAGCTTAAATTTCCAGACTACAAATCTATTCATTAAAACTCATTGAGTCGTCGGCTTGTTGTGAGACTCCACTTGCAACACAACCTCCTCCTGCTAATGCGTCTAAATTATTTGTATTCATACAGGGTTATAAGATACAATTTGCTTGCCATGCACGTCGCGCCGTATGAACTAAGTGTCATCTAGTTCTCTGTAATTGTACCCAATACTGTGATAATAGCTAGATTTTTCAATACACAATTTTAGAACGACAATTAATGACATATTTAAATTGATCTTGGATACATATTGCAAAGTTCACAAATCCACGTTATTAGCTGTGTCTTGACATGGAGCGGCATATGAAAGTAACTTTCAATGGTTTTTCGTAAGTTTGAGACATAATTACGTCACATAATTCGTGTTATTCATTTTCGTAAGTCCTGTGGATTTATTATGTTGTAAGTAGATTATGTGCATCGTCAGTAACTCCAAAAAGGAATACACACTGTTACACGTACGTACAGAAAGACGCGCGCGTAGGGTCATTATTAAAAGTAACTTTTTTAATGATATTGGTTATTAAATGACAAATAAAAAACGTAGTGGAAGGCTAAAAAATAAATTATAACAAAGACAATCTTAAGATTTACACCCTCACCCGTGGTGTGTCGGTTTTAATGTGTCACATGAATCCTGGGTTACCGTATACAGTAGTAGCAAGGCGGGATCTAGACTTGTTCCAAGTCTGTATATTATATTTATTTTAAGTGTTTAATGACGTGCGCCACCAACGGATGATAAAGTTTTAGTGGTGTGAGGTTTGTCGTTAATAATATACAGATTTGTACAATAGTGAATGATCGTGGGTTGACAATGGAAAGTACCAGGCAACATGACGTAATGATTAACGTTCCGTATTTGGCTAATTAGGCCAGTGGGTCAAACAATCGAAGGTTCTCATTTTCGAACCACGAAAGATGACATGGAGAGCCTAAGATACAATACAATACAATAATTAGGGCCTAGGCCTTGTGTTCGCTGATCGAGGTAAGCCTGAAAACTTATCGTAAGTGTAATTACTACTATTTAATGGCAATGATAAGAGAACTAGGCTAGGCCAGATAACCACAAACAATGTTTTCGATCGCTGGTGGGAAAAGGCCTACACTTGTGAATCTGCCGGCAATTGTCAAACATGCATATTCAACATAATTCGAGTGGATTAGCCAATCACATGCAACTGAAACCAGACAAGCGGATAAGTATAATGCCCATGAAAACGTGGTCGGAAATCACGTGATATTGAAGTGATTGCCAAGACGGCGATTTAAACATCAGAAAGGTATGACGATTCACCTGCTATGGAACGCAATGGGTGCCTTTTAATCGTCTTTCACGGATTAAACCGAATCACCGTCTTGAACCATTGTTTGTACAGTAAACTTCTATATGTGAAACTATAGTGATGGTAAGTGCAACATAAAGACACGTTCACAATTACACGGATACAGATACGATAACTATGCCTATGCAAATTATCAGTATAGTGTAAAATTATGGAGGCTGTCACAATATCAAAAGCGATACGATGATCATCAATGGTATAGGTATCCTATTCTTGGAATCGCTTTTGAAGCAATTTTTATTAGCCAATCGGAATGATAATCACTTTTAGCCAATCACATGAGTGTATCGATAACAAGTTTTATTTCGACCGTTTGCGAGTCCAGCGATTATCAAGTTAAAATTACTTGATTGTGTCCGAGTTGCATTATTTATTATATAACTACGTAAACAATCATAACCTCAAACATTCCTCCAAAAACAATATGGTTTGGCAAGAGGTATGGACGTAAACACGGGGCCTCGCATTTGACTAGGCCGGCCCATACGACACCGTGTCAACAGAGTGAGATAGACTGGTGCTAAGACCTAGGCCAGGGTATTTAGAAAGTATGATAAAACATGTTATTACATCAGTAGCCTTGCCTCTACCTAGGACTTTTATTTATTTTTATATTCCATTAACATCATACTTATCACCAACCACCAAACCATTGAATGGTAAGACCTATACATCGCATGACGCATCATCGGTATCGTTATTATCGGTCCGATTTTATTTTGGTGTTACAACGAGAACGATTTATCGGGATCGATATACAGCCGTCATTATACTGGAATCGTTATCCGTGTAGGTGTGATCGGGCCTTTAAGTTTCTTATTTTACCTATTGGACATTTTATTTACTTTTATTATTATTTGTTTTTACCTAAACATTTTATCTGGAGGCCAAGCTTTAAAGTTGCTTATTTGGCTTCCTTCCACACTAGTATTAATCTTTTTTCAACGTTTCATTTTTATTTAATGCTGACAACTGTACTGTGTTTTATTCTTATCTTTTGTGTGGAGAAATAAATAAACAAACAAAACAAAGTTTGAGAGTGACCGTCTGATACCCACCAAAAGAAGAGTCCGACTTACGGACCAAGCGACCGAAAAATAGCTAAACAGGAAGCATCTTTTAAAACATGTTAAATGTGAACTTCAGTGGTTAGAATGAGCGGCCTAGTTCAGATCGTCCGAAGTACAACTAAAAACATTATATCTACTTGGCGTAATCTTTATTTAATGCGTTAATTTTCTTAATAGAACGAGTATCCACTTATTTAAATATTTGATCATTGTACAGGTTGCCGTCCGATTGACAAAATACCGCCAATTCTACTCTAACGTAAGACATTCACTTAAGAACGGAACATATACATCTCATACACACACATTCAATATAGAATAATTACATTACAAAGCACGTATTTTTATTTTTTATGTTTAAAAAGCCGAACTACGATGTTGTTTTTAAGTTCAGTCGATACGCGGAAGATAATACGTGACTAAATTGGGAAGTAAATTCGATTGTAGGCTTACTTTTTGCGACAAGCATATTATTTTAAGATTCTGAAGAAAAACCTGTTTATCACTTACAGTTAATATCATTTTTAATTTAAAAAATAACGGGAGTTAAAAAAGTAGTGTAGCAAATACAAAAAAAGAGATTAAAAAACAATGTCGGTGAACTTATAGTAACTGTGCTTATATCAATGAAAATAACATTCTAGTAATAATCGTAGTTCAAATAATATAACCATGAGTTATTGATGGAATGTTAAAAACAATAAATTATACGGAATGTGTGTTTCAAGTAATTTAATTATAGTCATACGGTATCAAATAATTAATCATTCCTTAACTTAGAGAGAATCGCACAATAAGTGTCGTATAACTCCTTAATGCTTTCTATAATTACTTATGTTACTTTAGACATTATATTTTGTTCCTATAGAATATATGTGGTGCTTTTGTGTAATTAATTACTTAAGCCTACATTTTATGTTATTGCCAGTCAAGGCATAGATCTATAGTTCCGTTGGCAAGGCTAGCATTAAACACGATAAAAAAAACAATAAACCATTAGAAATATTACCATACCTTTCACTTTCCGAATCTGTATTAACGACACAATATAAATATGATACATGTAATATTAAATAAAGAACTTTGACAAAAAAAAACAATCAAGAACCAGTGGTAATATAAATTTAGAAACAATAGATTTGAAATGCTCAAAGACACAAAATACTGCAACAGACATTAGCAAGGATAGAACGACAAATGGAATACCTAAACTATATATTACTGATACTATACTGTCTGCTAAATTTTAATAGGAAGATTAAGTCTTGAAAAAAAAACATTTTTATACGGTATGTTATTTATTTTTTTAGAACATCAAATGACACACCTAAAACATAGTGAACAAAAACAATGGATTGGAATGATCTAAGACCCAAACACAACAGGCGCTAGCAACCCGCAAGTGAATGGACATTCTAAGTTATGTTCTTCAACCGACTAAACAACTGACAGACCAACCAATGAAATAACTAAACTATATATTACTGATAATTGCCTGCTAAATTTGAATAAAAAGATTAGGTCTTGAAAACTATTTTATCTATATGTTGTTCAATTTTCAAGTATATAGAACATCAAATGACACACATAAAAGCATAGTAAACAGAAACAATGGATTGGTAATACTCTAACACACAAAATACACAACAGGTACTGCAAGAAACCCGCAAGTGAAGATAATGAAAACAAACATTAAGAGATGACCTTCAACCGACTAAGCCATTGACAAACCGACTTATGGAATTAAGGTATATACTGATTACTATCTGCTACATTTGCAATCAATATGACGATTAGGTGTTGAAAAGACCTTTTTTATGTTATTCAATTTCCAGGTATACAGAACATCAAATGTCACACATAAAAACATAGTGAATAAAATAAATGGATTGGAAGTGCTGTAAGCCACAAAGTACACAACAGGCAATACAAGGAACCCGCAAGTGAAGATAATGAAAGAAGACATGCTAATAGGAGATGGCCTTCAACCGATCAAGTCATTGACAAACTGACCAATTGAATAACTAAACTGTCTGCCCAATTTGAATAGGAAGATTAGGTCTTGACAAATATTTGTATACTATTATGTTATTCAATTTCCAGGTATAGAACATCATGAGACACACACAAAACGTATTAACCAGAGACAATGGATTATTGCTCTGAAATACAAAATACACATAACAGGCAATACAAGGAACCCAGAAGTGAAGATAATGAAAACAAGCAATCGTATACGATTTCACCGTCGCCTATGTTTTTCTGAAATCCGTTACTGTAAACTGTACTATAGTAGCAAATTTAGACGGCCCATACTTTATATGAACAATGAGGCTCAAATTGCTTAAAAACATAAAAACAAAATAAAAGCAAATTGAGACTGAGAAATATTAAAACCGGGTTTTTTTTTGTATTAAAGGGAACCTAAAAACACATAAAAATTTTGAAGCTCATCAAATAATGTTTTCAAATCGTGTATCAATTTAATATCTAATCCATTAATGTCATCAGATGTACATTAATATAATCCGAAGTTCCGTCAGGGAATGACACAAAATACCCACCCCAGCTTTTGCTGTAGAATACATGAATTCCCCTTGAAACAAGTCGTACACATAGACAGACCCCTTATACAGCACAGTTAATTTAACTGTTATTATTATCCATACAATAAGGTAGTAATTCTTTACCCTTCAATAGTACATAAAACAATAAAATAACATTTTGAGCCATGGAAATTAGCTAAAAAAGTAGAAAACTGAGCCTGGGCAGAATTTTACTTATAAGGATACTTCTTGCACACTGAAGGGTAACAAGACCTTTTAATAAGATAATTCTTCAAGCGACCACCTTACTATTGACAGATCGACCAATGTAAAAACTAAACTGATAAATATCTGCTATTCAAGAGATGTCCTTCTACTGATCACGGTACTGACAGCTGGACCAATAGAATAATTAAACTGATAACTGTATGCTAAATTTGAATGGGAAAAGTATGTATTTAAAGGGCATTTTTTTATGTCATTCAAATTCTAGATATACAGAATATAAAAGGACACACATACTAAACAAATAGAACAAAACATAGTTCAGACGAGCAACAGCACGCTTGCCAAAGGTGCATGACAATATCATGGTGGCTCACCATACTGATGTCGGCAAAGTTAGAACAAAAATAACATATTAACGTAATGGAAAACATATCAAAATGGGACCAACAGACAGACCCACTGATTGGTCAAGTAACAAACTAAATGACCGACAGCCAGAACTAAAGACCTATAAATGTCAACCTAATTTGTAAAGAGCAGAATAAAGGTAAGTGTTCTTATAGTACTGTTTAATCATGACTGTTCCGTTTGGTTTGAAGGTAATGACAACCGTTCAACAGACCAAGAGACAAACCTACAAACGGAGGCTTGGACGAATTCAGAGATTCATGAAGGAGGTGTGTCAGAGACATATAAAGAAGAAATGATGCAAGAGCAGGTTGAAAAAGTGGTCAAGTTCTTTTCCAGCCTCTCTTTTAATCTTTTTTGGTATATTTCAACCAGGTACTGAGTAGGAACTCATCATCGCAAGGAATTGAACCCGGTTCTTCATCGGCATAGCCTAACCATTGAGGAATTATGGTTTCCCTAAGCACTAAACTACACGGGACTTCAGCCACTCATTTACTCGCGACTTCAACAGGCAAGTCATTATTACTAGGTTGAAATGAATTTTATAAAACGTATAGACAACTGTCGAATAAATACAATATTAATTATCTTAATTGTTAACAATTTCCAATTTGTATATTTTATTTTATTATGCGGCATTTACTTGTTGAACTTCAGTGGAACACAACATTACGTGGTTGAAAGCACCCGCCAGCTCGGGATATTGCGACAACACACTCATGACGCCCGTCTGATGGTATGACATTTATTGGTAACTATCTTCACATAAATCCACAATTGTGTGAACTTCTTGAAATGTAAATGTTTGCCTCTTTAAACTTCTGTATTTTGATGACAAGATAAAACCTAGGTTTGCATTTACAGTAATAGTCTGAAAAGACGTGCGTCAAGAAGCTCTAAAAAACGCAGCATTTAATCCTCGTCGAAATTAGCACGTCTTGACAAGTATATGGACGTCTTACTGACAAGTTACTATGAAACGCCATAAAGGAACGGCACGGCGTTCCATATGATAATGTTCTGATGTGATTCATTATTCTTTTCTATCGGTGAATATTATTTTCAATTAAGATTGCAAAAGTATGTTTACAGAAGAAGTATTCTGGAAATAATTTAATTGTATAATAGGCCTACTAGTACTAGTAAAGCTCAGAAAGTATAATGCATACTCCAAGCAGTGAGATCCACACCATCGTGACAGGATTAGTAAAGAAATCCACAGAATATAACATTTTAATCGAAAAAATCATTGATAGGCCTATTCCAAAGAAAAGTGAAATTACTTTCGTAATGTAAAAGAGTAAAAATTTACTCTTTGGAGTGAATGTGAACCGAGGAACTACTTTTAAAAAGTGAATTAGGCCTATCAGCGCTCAAATTATATGCGTGATTTCACTCCTTTACAGTGAAATCATTCGGAGTGATTTTTCATTCCATTTGGAGTGGAGGTTCTCGGATCATTTTTAAGTGAATGTTATTTTTTTAGTTGTCTCTGAGGAGACACCTTAAAGAATAGATTTTCACTTTCTTACATAAAACGAGTCGGCTATACCTAGTTTCACTGTTCCGTGGAATACTTACGATAAAGATATTGTAATCTGGGGCGTATTTTGATTTTTAAAATGTCTCAGACAATAGTCCAAAGTATTCAACAACTTAAATCCGCAAAATAAGGCAATGAACGGTTTTTCTTTCTGCTTTTCAAATTAAAAACCCTTAATACGCCAACCTCAAAAATAGTACGCCATCTATTTCATACAATTCTAAATCTGCCCCGATAATAGTAATGTAATGTCATCATGATATATTAAATGCATATCAAAAATTACGTAAAGTGTACGAAAATGTGGTAATTCACGATATAAACTTTCAACATTACAACCACAAAAATGCTACATCATCAATTCAGATAAATCCCTGCAATAAACTGTTGTATATAACTTTGAATAATGATAGTAAGATTATGATCTAAGCTTTAGACTTGTGTAAGGGCTACCCTGGTTTAATGGACTTTAGGGAAGAGTACCCCGATGCACTGGTCCACACAGGCCCTGCCGTCGCAGCAGAATGAAGCTCTCTTTTCCTCTCGCTCTTTTACTAGTTTTATTCTGTTGTCCGCTATTAGCTTTGTTACCGTTTTATCTACGTTTACCCTTCCCTTATGCTAAGTTTGTTCTTTCAGTAGTTTATTATACGACTCTCTCGCATGTTGCGCGCTTGGTCTCATCTGTATGCCTCATTTTATGTTCAGATTTTATTTTACACAGCATGCAACTTAATAATATGATGAAGTAAGAATGCAAAGAATTCAAAATGAACAAACTAATGCACGGTCCTACCAAAACAAACCACTATAAATGCAGACTCAATATTGATGTAGCTATAAATGCTAGCTATCATGTTTTATGTGGATTGTGTATAATTTATTTGTTTCTCATGCTAAATAAATCACTAGAAACTTAACTAGACATAAACGGTGAACTTATCAAGAATCAGTGTCATTGGTCACATTTGGTGTTACGTTCTGTTATTAGTGAGTTTTCGCATCTTTACGAAATACCAGGGAACAGTTAAATTATGTAATTTAACTGTTCCCTGGAAATACTAAAAGAAAAACAGATAAATTCTTGTAAGTTTCAATAGAACACCTTGAATATCTGTCACAGTTGGTCAGTATTTTAGGACGATCAACAACGATTCGTAGGTAGAAAATTTGATATATTTTTGAACACATTTAGCAACTTTCAAAAAATGGAAGTGTGACGTATCCGTTTTCGTATTTCGTAAGTTTGCGAAACCTCGCTATTAGCTCCGATTACGAGTACTAAAACTACCCGTCTAAGTAACACATTGTATATTTTGATAGTTTCTAGGTGATGCATCAATAAATACGTATAACCTCTGTAGTACACCATGGGCCTATGTACTGAAAAAAAAACCTTGAGGTACTCGACATTCAAATTAGCCTGTCTCACAGGCCTTACGGTCGGGTTTATTCACTTTTATTGCTGGATCCGTTTAAGGAGCTATTGGCGTCCATACTCATTTATTTTAGTTTAGCCGTAAGGTCTGTTAAAACGATTCAAGCGTGACGATTTACACCCGTCAGACGGGTGTAAATCGTCGCGCTTGATTGAATTCGAAAACCACGTGATACCATTGCATCCCTCTCTCTAACCAAAGTTTGACTACTGAAGGCCTTCATGCGCGGATGGACCTGGGTCTACCCATGGAGAAAAGAATCCCTAGGCCTAAGTGACGTGATGGACGATTGAAACTGCACGAAAAATAAGAACTGAGTCTTTTTTATTAGAATAGGACAAAATTATACTTTTCAGGTATAATTTGTTGTTTGGTATTCTCTCAAAAAATGGTGCTCTAAAGGCTTTTAGATCGTTTACTGGGAAAGGAAGCATTTGGTTGGTCGACCCTTGGTAAACATCATTTAGAACCGCCCACATGACAAATACGGAGGGACAAAATACGTCATTTCTTTCTTGCGAATGGTCACGCTTGAATCGTTTTAAGAGTAGTTGTCCATAAAAATCAAAGATTTGGTGGCAAATGTAAAAAAATGGATTTCTCACAAATTTTTACCATGAATAGATACTTTGATAAAAAGCATATCTATGATGTTTGTTTTAATTTTTAGAGTTCGTTGCC
>JAOTQE010014577.1:0-22451 GCA_025631205.1 Nesometra sesokonis | reverse complement strand
GCATGCGTTTTAGAGTGGTGTAAGAATAGCCTACAGGATTGAGATTACGACTGGTGTAACAATAGCCACTGCGTAGAAAATAACATTGAATGAAGTCTTTGGGCCATAGAGAACCTTTCCATGCATAATCTACTTTAAAAAAACAAAAGTAAATATACTATGTTGCTAAACTTTATTAGAAGTTATTGTTTAACATGTAATATTATCAATTTATTTTTCAGATCATCTGTTATCAATGTCTTCTCCAGCCAACTCGGTTCTCACACAAACCAAGTACAGTAGCTGATTTTTATCAACTTTCAATTTCGCAAGTACAAAAATAATATTGATGGTCTTTCTTGAAAATAATAATTTCAGAAAACTTTGTTAACTCTCAAATTTATACAACTCATTCTAATGTTTGAAATTTTAAGATTTAATGTGTACACAGTACATTCTTTAAGGAAAAAGTTAAAATGTATAAAAATTGTTTAAAATGTTGCATTATTTGCCTCAACAGTTCTATTTTAAATGTAAAATGATTAAGGTACTCAAATTTTATTAAAATCTTGCAATATGGCGGATCTTCCTATTTGTTTTCTGGATGTTACCTTTTTGAATAAGTCTCTTTTACAGTTCCGAGTTATTGTATGTATGTTTTAATAAGTCAAAGGTTAATCAGTTATTCAAGAACATTTTGCCTGTTAAAGCTCAGTCCAGACTATCAAACTTATTTGACAAAAAAACTTTATTCATATCCATATATGGTCATGGTATGATGTCATCATGCCCATATATAGGCATGTCAAAGTTTTTTGTCAAAGAAAATTTGATAGTCTGGACTGAGCTTAAGGCTGTCACACACATAAGCCACTGGTGCACGCCAACAGTCACTCGTGCCACCGCTGCAAACTAATAACCTATATGTGCAGTGAATTAATGTACGCCGACGTCACATCGCAAGGTTTTTAACATGTTTGATATTAAACAGCTACTTGTGCCGATGGCGCATCGTGTGCAGGGGTCATAAGCTTTACCCTTAAGCTGTTTATATGGCAACAGGTCCGCGTTGCTATGTTTTCTCGCGCAATTACGTGTGCCGACGTCACAGCGCTAGGTTTTCAACATGTTTGATATAAAACATCTACTTGTGCCGATGGCGCACCGTGTGCAGGGGTCATAAGCTTTACACTAGCTGTTTATATGGCAACAGGTCCGCATTGCCATGTCTTCGCATGTGTTTATACTTTAATGCCTGTGTGTATACGTAATGTTGTAAATTAACATGCACAGACACTTGGCAGCGTGGACCTGTTGCCATATAAATGGCTTAAGGGTAAAGCTTATGACATAAGCACACGTTAGCCAATGGCACATGTAGCTGTTAAATATCAAACATGTTGAAAACCATACGCTGTGCTTTCAGTGCATGTAAATTCACTGCACACATACTGTAAGCTATCACCTTGCAACATCAGTCTACGCTGTTGGCTGGCGTGTGTGGCGGCATTTAGGGCACATACTTAATCCCACCACACAACTCAGTTGATTCCATTTTGGTCAAAGTATATATATATGTGAATCTAGATGTTAATACCATTCAGTAAGCAAATTTTGTTAAAATTTGTTGGCAACATTTGGAAGAGAGAGCCTTAAACCCACTCCAGTGTTATTGCTTTATGTTGCCATAACCATTCGTCCAACTCAACTCAATTACACAAGTTTCCCTACTAATTTAAGTCCACTCAAGTAATGTTTTGTTAAAGTTCTTTTTTAATTTATACTAAAATAGAACTATTTTAAGACCATTAAATTAACAGTTCTAAATTTTTATTGACTATTTTTTGTGTAAAAGATATACAAAGATATACAGAATCCAAAAGGTCCACTAATCAACGTCAAGTAACAAAATATTCCATACTCCAAGCAATGAGATACACGCCATCATGAAAGGATTCAATATTTCGACATAAATTATGTCATCATCAGGATTCACAATTCCAGCTTATATTCACCAATGCTAACACCTCTGGCATTGGTGTATGTATTGTGTGAATAAACAATCCTGATGATGACATGATTTATGTCGAAATATTGAATCCTGTCCTTATGGCATCTATTCCAGTTCTTGGAGTATGTATTATACTTTCTTAAATGATATACAGTGTATTCAATGAATTTGCAGTGATTGTATAGATGTGGTTTAATAACCTCTGATTTTATAAATGTTTTATTGGTGCTTTACAAGTTGCTTTCAATGCATTATTCACACCACATACAATGCTTTAATTCAATTGAAAGTCAGCTGGTTTGAACATTAGTATGTTTATCATTTTTTCAGTTGTAATAGGTACAGTTAACTTCCTGAAACCCGACCATGTACGCTGCAATTGCACTGGATTTTAAAATGAATATTTTTCTCGGAACATTGGTAACGAATTCCCTTGGTAACATTTTAAAGCTTAAGTCGTACCGTTGTTCACATGTGTATTATTTAACACTGTTAATTTTACCATAAGCTTGCCCAAATGACCAATATAAGCAATTCTGTAATATGACTCAGGAAGTCTTCCTGTTCGCATTGGACTTTCCAAGCTGATTAAGCTAGCTCGATAAGTTTTACTGGGAACATTTCACTCCAGAAAACTAGCCGGTAGTAGTTTTACAAAGTGAAATTTCCTAGAATGTCTGCACAGGACTTTTTTCGATCAAACTTACCAGTGAGTCTGTTTGTTTTACTGAATTAAGACCAGTGCGAATGAGTCCTTAAAAGCAAATTCCATGCTGATTCAGACCTTTCTTAAAGTCCAAAAAACATGAAGCCAATGTAAATATAGGTAATCTTGACTCTCTAAGGTCGTGTTCCCACAGGAATTTTGGATTATCCGATAAAATATCCAATCAAATCAATTTGAAAAATACAACTGCGCAAACTCAGTGTAGACCATAAATGCATTGAGAGTCCATTAACTTCTGGTGATTTTTTGGTGATTTCCATTTTCCTCGCATGGCACCCTGGTGTAACCGTGGTGAAATCCTCACAAAAGCCAAATCAAGGTTGACCTCGTGTCAAATGTAAAAAATTATCGCATTTAGGTCAATTATCGGATAATTATGGGAATATTATCGGATAATTTTATTACGTCAGAATAGATTAAACACCCGTTTCTGCAGCATTTTTATCGGATAATTTTTATCGCGATAATTTATTGGATAATTTTTTCCTGCCGAAACACGGCCTAAACCGAACTCTCCAGAAAAGAGAACAAAATGGACAATCCAGTCGTGTTGATTTTGGGAGAGTTCAGTCTATTGCCAGTTGTAATATATAAACCTTATTCCACAAGAGTAATCGGGGCCATAGCCAGAATAGAAAAACAAATGAGGAGACGCTGGTCCAGGCGGGGAAAACGGCCAACAGTGGCGGTGCTACAGGAGGGCTACAGCTCCCCGACCTCTGCCGCTGTTGGGGGGGGGGGAAATTGAAGGTTTCATCGGGGACAAATCTGCTTTGTAGGGTATTTTCAGAAGAAAAGCTCCCAACCATACAAAAAGCGCCTAAAATCACGCGAAATACGCTAAAAAAACATTTGTTTTTTGCTTGTCAAATTGAAAACCGGGGACACTCCCACCCCAACTTAGCCCAACCTGTCGGGGTGCCCTGCATGTCGGAGGTATTGCCTTGCCGTCGGGGAAATCTGGCGCCGCCAATGATGGCCAATATTATACAAATAAATTGAATAGAAAAGGAACAACATTATTTTAAAATTTTACAGACAAGGTTACCGCCGCATATTTCTCATGCTGGCTACAGCCCTGGTAATGCATGCAGTAGTTTATTATGCATAAATTATGATAATTCTAATTTACACAATGTTTAGGTGATATGCAAACAATACTCATTTGCATATTATTTACATATGGAATTAGCGTTTGTAGCATCATACAAATGTGTATCTTTCATGCTTAATTAAGAAAATATAATGCAAAGTGTGTATACATACAGTGTTGTACAGTACATGCCATTGTTTCATGAGTCAATGTTTCAACATTAAGTATGTCATCATCAGGAATGCTTGATGGCATACACAATCACCTTTGTGGACCATTTATGGTCAATATGCAAATTAGATTAAATCTTGAATGTAATTGTAAAAAATGTACCATTTCATGTTTGTACAAATTGTTATATGTATGATTCATGTATGACAAAAATACTAGTATTTATTTTAGTTTACAAATGTATATATTTTACATAAATTTCTTTTATTCAGTGACTAAATTTTGAAGATACATTATTGTGTTTTGAGAATTATATTTTAAGAGTGTTTTATCTTTGTATCAACATGTTTTTGGTGTATGTTACTGTTGTTTTTGTTCTACTAGCAGTGGCAATACTTGTCTGTATATAAACCAACTCTCTAGTTCCCATCAGTGGTGGCGCTACAGGGGCTAATACCACCCTATCATTCGAACTTGCCCCCGTCGGGGGAAAAATTGTAGATGTCATCAGGGGTGAACTTGCCTTGTAGAGTATTTTCAAGGTCCAGTTGAGTCCCCAGTACTCAACGCTCTAAAAAACACCCAAAATACCACAAATAGCTTTTTTTTTTGCTTTTTAAATTGAAAACAGGGAACACGCCAACCTCAACCTTGTCCTACCTGTTGGAGGTGCCCTCCCTTTTAGGGGTTTTGCCCTGCTGCCGGGGAAGTCCTGGCGCTGCCACTGGTTCCCATAGAATTAATTCTACAGTTTAAACATCTAGTGGTAAAGTATAGTATATCACCATACACCTATTTTGTTTTGTGGTGTAGGGAAATCCAGGGGGGTCTAAGGACTACCATTAAAAGGAGCCTTCAATGTTTTTTTTTTTGGAAATCACTAGTCTCTGTGTATACATTTTTATACAAAATCTGGTGATGCTGTACACTTTTAATATTCTGGTTACAACAACAGTTCTAACAGGAACAAGGGGTGATGTTCTAAAGCCTACTTTTTAAGGGTCTAAACATTTAAAATGCATTGTATTCATAGTGCAATACAATTTTTATCAATGTTAGCATATTATCGACCATCTTACTAATATTTCAATGTGGAACAGATGTTGATATTTTATGAATAATTAATAATGAAAGGAGCTTAATGAAAATGAATTGTATGGCTGTTGAATATGGCTTCAATTCTCCCCCTGCTGTGTACAATATGCCTGTGGAATACATGTGGAGTTCTCATATTGTGAAACAAGCATAATGTTTCATACTATAAAGTATTGTAAAGAAGTCCAGTGATCGTAATCATGAGAAGAAGCCAATCTCAGAATCCTCTCATCTTGGTTTTTTTGTTTCAAGATAGTTTAATAATGACATTATTGTTCTGCTTTAAAACATTCCCAGTCACAGATGCATTCAGTAATTAATGTGATATCACTACTACCATATTCAAGGAAATATGTACCTGTCAAGTAAGCGTCCCTCCTAAACTGGAAATTGTCCCGAGTACTCCGTCAAAGATCTTACAATGTAAAGATAGCGCGCTGGCCAATTTTTCCATGGAATTTCTGTAATACGCGTAGAATGCCATCTAACGCTCAAATCTACTTATTTTGTAGGGGGCGCTATAAAATGCATTGATTTATTCTCGTTTTTATAATAGTTTTATTTAAAATAATTAATATTTCGATTTATTTTCCAAAGGGGTGATACTGAGTTTGATATAGAATATAAATTAATTTAATTATTCAATTTTCAGTTGCATTTACAATCACCATCAATAGCAATATTTTCTACCTGCACGTTCGTTACTCCTTATTTTGTAGTGAGCGCAATTCCATGTCATTACAGACTGGAATAGGCCAGCGCGCTATCTTTACACTGTGAGATCTTTGACTCTGTTTGAAAAAGCACCCCCTCTTATTTCAATAAGTGCCCCCTCCCCATTTTCAATGAAAAAAATAAACAGCACTCTCATTACCCTTTGCATTTGACTTCAATCAAGAAGTTTTGTGAAGTATCAAAGACAACTACACTTTGCATCTCAACACTGTCGGTTGGCCTATCTACTGGTGTGATCATTGTGTTTACGTATATTTCCTTAAAATGCCCAGCTACTCAGTTTCCACTCTGTTTTTATAAGCTCTCCATTGAAGAAGTGTCCTATTTGAATTTTCAAAAGGTGCAAAAAGGTTTTTTAAACAACCTAAAGTAGGGTACTGGGTGCTTGTGCCACTGACGTGATTTCACATTTTTACCAGTGAAAAATGATCGCAGAATTCCATTGTCCTGCTGACATTGCCTGGCCTTTCTAGTGGGAAGGCCATTTTGGGCCTGAATTATAAAGGTACACAAAGCATAAACAGGATGTCAGAGGCCATTTTGAAGCATAAACAGGATGTCAGAGGCCATTTTGTATAAATTGTATACTTAT
This sequence comes from Nesometra sesokonis, assembly GCA_025631205.1. Taxonomy (NCBI): domain Eukaryota; kingdom Metazoa; phylum Echinodermata; class Crinoidea; order Comatulida; family Antedonidae; genus Nesometra; species Nesometra sesokonis. Next base: position 16,048 of record JAOTQE010014577.1, on the reverse strand, counting down.
GTTATATTGAGAATAGGGGGAACTTATGGTCATGGTCATCTAAGGCACCAAGGCCAGTTCAGAAGGTAAATGGTCTTTGTTAAATTTTGAACCCTGTACATTGCCAAGTACAGAACATTTTGTGAATTACAAATGGGTACTAAAAACAGAATGCAGCCTTTTTTTTTGGGTGGGGGGAGTTTAAATAGGTTATTTTTTCTGTCCAGTCTTAATTCCCACCTCAAGACTTTTTCCACCTCATTGACGTATTGAAATAATATGTTTTCATATTAAAATATTTTTGAGTATATCAGGTGCCCTTTTGGTGAAAATACAATTATTGTAACCTCTATAATAGTAATCTTGCTAATTTTTAAGAACTAGACTGCAAATGATTAACATTAGAAAATAATTCGCCTTGTATCAATTATATGGCAATTTTCATGCTGTTTTAAAATTATATTCTTTGATTATGAAGTTTCACACAGTAAATCCGTCTATGTCTGTTTTGGTTTAAGTTATCATGTCTGGCCCGAAGCCAACCCAAGAACAGTGATGTGAAAGATTAAATGAAAAATATCACTTTTCTTTATTAAATATTTTATGTGAACTAAAAGGAAATGTACCTTAAATTTGATAATTACTAAACCTTGCATCACATAAACAATGTTTTAATCTATTTTTTTTATTCAGGGATATACTCAATAGTTTAGCATATGTCACAGTATTTTTATTATCTAAGTCAAATATTATTTTATTAAATTAATATATTAAGATTGGTTATGGAAAATATTATATTGTCAATGCATATATAAAACTAATTTAGAAATTTAAATTAATATTATGAAACACATGTTTTTGTTTATGTTTGTTGTCTACCTGAATTGTGTTGTAATGTTGAAGAGTATGTAGACTGTACATGGGAAAGTACTTTGATTCATTGTGTCTGGGTCCTTGGCCTCTTTCCAGGGGTTTAGTGACCACTTGTCAAAAGTTCTTTTTGATGGAGGTCAGACTTCCACTAAATTTTATATAACTTGACTTTTAAGCTCATTACTTATAATTGGAGCCTTTATACATTGGGTTTTTGTGTGGGGGACTTTTAATGTAGTATGTGGGTCTATGTGTCACACATCACTTTCGTATAACCAGTCTTGTTGTGGAACCCCTTGACTTGGGGTGGGGGTGGAGAGTCTGCTGTTTGGTATACTGTATTTTCAATCCGAAACCTTAGTTTATCCCTTTATCTATTTTCTTTAACTTTATTTTATAATTTGTTTGTGTGTAAAATTATAAGCATTACAACTTGTTATTCTATTTAGTTCTCAATTTGATCTCATCTACGATGTGACTCATTTTTGTGGTGATACCTCACATTTGTTGATATTTTAATATTTTAAATACCTGGTTCTTGTATGATAATCTGACACCTTTTAATAGTTGTTTAAACTGAATTTTCATCTTGGTAATTATAGCAACCTACTTTGTCCTGAATTTCATATTTTTTCTGTCTCTATTCCAATTTTTTTTTTTTTTCATTGTTAATATTCGTTGAATAATGGGTAAGAGGGCATAGCGGTATAAAAAAGCACTTTATACCCCAACAAAAAGGCATTATTGCTCAAATTATTAATATATTCTTATTTTTTATAAAATGATCACCACCACCAACAGTCCACAACAAATATGTATCAAACTAAAATTTTAACTGCTATGAAATTTTCTTCCATTTACAGGAATGTCCATAAACAACCACCTGGGTATAATCCTTATATTTCATGTTTTAATCTTAGCAAAGAATAATTAAAATTATATAGATAATCTGCGATATTGTTTCCTTTTATAACAGAGTATATTGTATTATATTATCAAGAAATATAAAATGGTAAAAAGTACAAGCGACTGAAGTATAATTGAATGAATCGATTTAGCCAGGAATGACTATACAGTACATGTGGTTTATAAGAATAAAATAATTTATAACACAAGTTGTAAATTTGGTTGATATAATTTCTATGATATATGAAATATTTCGATTTTATTTTTATAAGGTACTTCATTTTGGGTTTAAATTTTAATGCTTCAAACTTTAAATTCTATAACTCACATATGGCCTTATTTCTCAATCCCACCTTTCAAATCTGTTAGAACAAGAGTTCTATATTTTCAAGTGAAACAAATGTTTGTCTTTGGTTCACAACTTAATAATGTTGTGTGTATTTGTTAGTTAAGAGATTCATATTCGAATATTCATAAGTTATGTAATATATGTTAAACATGTACATAAAGTTCCTCAATTGACATCTGTCATTAAGTCAATTCCTGTAAATGCATTTTAAGATGAAATTTCAACTATTTTACTTAAATAATTAAACCCAATAAATAATTACAAAAACAAGTTGATATATTTTGTGTTTATTATTTATTATGTGTTTATCCTTCAGAAATATAGTCATCAAGTAAATGCAGTAAGATTGCAATTATTCATTTGAGAATTTAAACATGATTTGCGTAGTTCACAGTTATCATTATGTAATAAAATAATATATAAATCAAGTCTATGCTGAGAGGAGTTACTGTATACTGATGCTTTTGTTGAATTCTGCTGTATCAAAAAAAAATGTCACTAGTTGCATTATTCCACTTAAAACAGTTGTATTTACGAGTGCATATCATCCATTTAAAAATGTCACAAATCGGTAACCGCATGATTGGAAATTTGCTGTTTGGCAGAACTGATGTTGTCCATGGCGGTGAATGTCATATCCATTTAAAAGTGTCACAAATCGGTATCTGCATAACTGGTAGTAGTTTGCTATTTTGCAAAACTGATGTTGTTGCCCATAGCAGTAAGTGTCATATCCGTTTAAAAATGTCACAAATCGGTATCCGCATGATTGGTTGTTTGCTTGTTAGCAAAACTGATGTTATCGCCCATAGCGGTAAATGTCATATCCGTTTAAAAATGTCACAAATCTGTATCCGCATTATTGATAGTTTGCTTCTTAGCAAAACTGATGTTGTTGCCCATAGCGGTAAGTGTCCTATCCATTTAAAAATGTTAAAAATCTGTATCCGCATAATTGGAACTTTGCTTCGTAGCAAAACTGATGTTGTATCCAAATAATTGGTACTTCGCTTCTTTAAGCAAATTGATGTTTTTGTCCATAGCGGTAAATGTCCTTATAATAAAATAGTGATTTGCGCTGTGACAATGTTTGTAATTTGTCACTTTTCTTTGTCCTACAAGAGCCATTGTGATGTTATTTCTTGCTAATGTGTAGATCAGCAATTTGGTTGTCTCCTTGATGTTATGTTGAGAAATCTGTAAGAAAAATTTTTTTTTTTAATCAATACCCTTAAAAAGATATCAAATTTCAAATTGTTAATACAGTTAAATTTATTATCCCTTTGCCATCATCATAATCCTGTTTTGTTTAAAGTCTTGTTATTATTTTCATCATCATTATATTTATCATTGTTACCAATTTCTTTGTCATCACATCCTTCTAATAATCGCTTTTGTTTTTCTTGATATTAGAGAGACTGAGTATTGAAGTTGATTAAGTGGTCAATATGGTTCATTTTCAATATAATGAGATGGAGAACATTAATGAGATACCCAGCCCACATGAGACAAACAAGAAGACGATGGTGATGCTTGTCATAATCAGTAAACATTATACTTTTCAGTTACAGTAATTATGAAATCATAATCAATTTAATTGAGGTGTCATGACTAAACGAGTCGTGTTGTATGGCAGGTTATTTTGAGATGACAAAAAGTCGTAATATTCTAAAAATGAGATTTCTGTTTTGTTAAGTTTATTAAATTTTGAAATCAAAAACATTCTTTTTATGTTTATTTACAATAAACATGTTTTTGAGCTACATTTTTTAAAGGTTATTTTTCAAGGTAAATGGAAAAATATTGAGGAAGTCAACGGTTATCTTTAAAGTTGATTTTCTCCAAAGTGTTTTCATACCTGAATATTTCAAAATTATTTTTCTCTGGTTATACTCAACCTATGAACTTAATTAAAAAAAACAAATTAAAGCTTATATGTTTTATCAGAATGTAACAATAACTCAATTTTACATTTTGTACAACACGATTCATTTTGTGATGACACCTCACAATTTTGCAATTAAAAATCACAAATTTTTCACAATATTAATGTTTTCTTACCTTTTTTATGCAGACGTGAGCTTGGCCTAGATGTTATTAGGCCAGCCGTCTGATTCATAACCATTACAAGCCTCTCCACAGTCATCCAGGAACCAGCGCAAGAGATGTTAAGTCAAATGCCGTTATTAAAGGGACCCCACCAGACCAACCATTAGTAGGTTAAAAGCTAGAAATAGATACAGTTATAGAATGAGATGTAGAGAGTCATAGAAAGGAATCAAGAAGGTTTGTAGAACAGACAAGAGTTACAGAATAAAGACAGGTGTAAAATAGAATTTTAGATAGAGTTGGAGGTGTGTAGAAAGTCAGAGTATAAATTATAGAGTTAAGAATACAATACATAGAGTTGTAAATAAAGTTAGAATTTATAGACTATAGAGTTAAAGAATAAAAGAGAGTTATAAGAAAGTTAGAATTCTAGAATAAGCTATAGTTGTAGAATATAGATTTTTTTTTGGTATTTTTTTGTTAAACGCTACTTATGTAGCACCAGTTTAAACTGGTAATATAAAATAAATAAATAATATTAAGTTGTGTAGAATATGTCAGTTATTGAATAAATGAGAGTTAAGATAGTTGTTAATAAAGTGAGAATTCATAGACTATTAGAGTTGAAGAATAAAGGAGAGTTATAATAAAGTTAGAATTCTAGAATAGGCTATAGTTGTAGAATATAGATTTTTTTGTATTTTTTTTTTGTTAAATGCTACTTATGTAGCACCAGGTTAAACTGGTAATATAAAATAAAAAAAATAATATTAAGTAATTACAAATACAGTGGTAGAATGAGTTTTAGAATAGAAAGTAATAGAGGTTTGTAAAATAGCATAGACTTACAGAACAAAGATTGAGGTATAGAATAGATTTGTAGATAAAGTTAGTTGAAGAATATAGATTTTTTTTTGTTTTTTTTTTGTTAAACACTACTTATGTAGCACCAGTTTCAACTGGTAATATAAAATAAAAAAATAATATTAAGCAATTTGGTGTTAATTTTATAATGGCACATGGACTATTAAAGAGTCTTAGATGGTAAGCTGTAGTTTGCTCAAAGATGTTAGTGTTATTCAGCTGTACTGAGTGAAGCCTTGTACACTGTCTGTTACAGGATGTTGGTAGGCTGGCAGAACACTGTAGATAACAAGAGGGTCTGCGATACATTACACTGACATGCAAGGCTAAATGTTTAACAAGGTTGGAATACATGGCACTTGTCGCTGTACACAGAGATACTGTATTTAGCAAGATTTAAGATGGTAAAAAAATCCATTAAGGCTTTGGTGTTATATGACTTAGCACAGGTGGCTACTTATATTGATAGATTGTATACAAAGCTAAGTATGTTATCACTGTGGTCAATAAGGATGTGGTGATAAAAAACCAAATACAGGGAACTTCTTATATGTACAGGCACAACAGATTGTATAAAAACCAAGTGTTCTGCCACCAATAGTGAAGAGATGTTAGATAACCAAGCACAGGAGAGATCTTATAATACACGACAGATTGTATAAAAAGCCAAGTGTTTTGCAACCATCAATGATGAGGTGTTAGACAACCAAGCACAGAGAGCTTTATAGGCAAGACAGATAGTTAAAAAAGCCAAGTGTTCCGCCACTTTCGCCAGAAGACACATTTTCCAGACTATTGCTTGTGGTTTATATGCAGTTTCATTTAAACCTTTGTAAAAACCTACAAACAGAAGATCTAGACAGCAAATTCAGACTCCATTTTATTAGCTCCAGTAATTGTGCCATCACTATCCGCATCCCAATACATGAAAAAAGTTACTGTATAACTATTTTTGTTATGTACAAGATACGAAAACGACTAATGGCTAAGGACAGTTTAATAGAGAGGTTATAGCAGAATTAATAGCTAAGTTTATCACTAACTTAAACTGAAAGGGGGAACTGATGTTCTGACTGAAGAGGTATCTCAGGAAAAGGGAAAAAGAATTATGAGAATGATGCAGAGAAGGGTATGGTCGGCATTGTGGAAAAGATAGATGTAAAAAGACTAAGAGTATAAGATGGATAGATGAATTGACGACAGGAGCTACAAAAAGGGAAGTGGAGGAAGAATGAAGAGAATGAGATAGGGAAGTAAGGGCATGACTGATGCGGAAGAGAGGGATGTAGACGTTACAGAATATAAGAATATAAGATGGATAGACGAACGGAAGACGAGAGTTACAACAGGAGAAGTGGAGAATGAGGAAGGGAAGTGAGGCTTGACCAACAAGAGAAGTAGAAGTAGAAGATGTTAAGAGATTTGAAAATTTTATATAAACTGAACATTTATCCCAGCGTTCATGTAAGTTTTACATGAACAATCTTCAATTTTTTGAGAGGAAAATTTATCAAAACCTATTGGTAAAAGTTTAGTGCTAACAATGTCAACTATTTTCCAACCATTTGTTGGGGCTAGAAGGAAACAATCACCGTAGCCTAAGGTTTTTAAACAATCTTAAGCATTCTCCGATTGTTGGCAAGGAATATAGAAAGGAACATCTACTGTATTCCTACTGGTTTTACCCTATAACAGGATTAGAAAGGCAATTTCAGCAGTACTGCTTTCAGTACAGAGGTCTTTCTTCGTTCTTTTCGAAGACTATAAGCTGGTTGTTTTCGTTTCTCTTCATTCTCCAGGTGTTCAAGATCAATGACATGTAATCATCTTTTGGTCTCAAACATTCTCTGTCTCGCTGAGGTTAGAGGGAAACACTTAACCTCATCCATTACTAGGTTTTAAACAATCTCTAACATTCTCCGACAAGTTCTAAATAACTAAAAAGTTTCATTGTTTAAAAGAAAATGAGCAGCTAAAAAAATAAAAAATGATGTTGTAAAGCCTGGAAAATGTGCCTTTTATGTTTTTAAGATAAGATGATGAAGAAACTTGTGGCCCTAATAGAGCCATTGTTGTCTCCTGGCGCTGGGTCTTGCTGTTTCCATGGTACCACACCACTGCAGTTGAATCAATCAATCCATGTTTTGAGCCTTGCTATTTTTGGGTCAGGGTAATATAACTTAATAACAATGACTACTGAAGCTGACTCTCAAAGTCCAAAATTGTGCCTGTTGTTAACTTTTATATTATTAATTTTTAAAATTACATTGAATTAGTTTACACGTAAACAAATAATTGTTGTATTAAAAAGAAAGCATCCAGACATATATGATTATGAAAAGTAATTATATGTTGCTCTTTAATTAAAAAATTAATTTAGAAAAAAAAATGAAAAGTAAGAAATGTCATAACTAGAAACTGGAACAGGAAAATTGTAGAAAAAGAATTTAGAATACAGATGGTTTAACTAGAAAGCTTAGATGAAGTAAAAAGATATTTAAGAATAGAGTGAAAAACATGGAGTATAGAAGGATTTAAGTTTGTAGAGAATAAAGTAGAATTAATGATTACTGTATTAAAAGTAAATATCCAGACATGTGGTATGATTATGAAAAGTAATTAATATTTTTAAAAATATGTTGCTCTTTAATTAAAAAAATAATTTAGTAAAAAGAATAAAAAGTAAGAAATGTACAAGAAGCTTGAATAAGAAAATTGTAGAAAAGAATTTAGAATATGGAAGGTTTAACTAGAAATATTAGATAAAGTATAAAGAAAGAAATAAGAAAAGTGAGTGAAAAGCTCATGGAGTATAGAAGGATTTAGAAGTTTATATAGAATAAGTAGAAGAATTGTGAAAGTAGTAGTTTTTAGAAGAAAATAGTAGATGAAGAATGTAGAAAACCCTACAAAAATGGTGGTGGTATTGGTGGTGTTGGGGGCCCCTTGTTTACCTTACTAGCGTACGGAATTACCCCGTACGCTTTCCGTAGGCCTTGAGTGACCCACAGTGCTTGGTACGGCTGAGCTTGGTCCCATGGATTGACTGGTTGAAGCTCTTCATGGTGATTGTCTCGTTGATGGTCTTAATTGGTTGTAGTCGGCTCTGGTTGGATGCTGGAGGATGTGGGATCTGAGTGGTTGTTGTTGCTACCGATGTCAGCTTGGATCCTGGTAATTTCTCAACAAGCTTCCTTGGGCCGATGGCACTGACCTTGCTTGGTGGTAGGTTTTGGATTCTGATTGGTACATTCACAAAGCCGTTTGGTGGTCCAATGTTGCATTGTTGGCTGCTTGCAGGTTTGGAAGCATGGTATTGTTGGCTTACGGATTTAGCAGGTTTGTTTAACTTCACATCAGATTTCTTTGTAGAACATCCATGAAGTTTTTTAGCCTTGGCTTTGCAGCGGTCGATGACTGATAGGAGAGATTTTCCAAGCTTCAAAGGCTGTGCTTTGTGCACAAGGGTCTTTCCTTTGTTCTTGTCAAAGATAACAAGTTGGTTGTGTTCCTTGATCTCTCCATTCTCTAGGTGTTCAAGAGTCATGACTTGCGATCGTCGTCTGGTCATATTCTGGAAACTCTCCATCATCTCAACATCTTTGGTCATCTCTGCTCTTCGTTTGTGAAGTTGGTAGATGATGCCATGGTTGAGGACGTGATTGCGGAACAGTACAGCCCGATAGAGGTTGGTGTCTTCTGGGAAAGACCATTCATCAGAGAAACAGTCAAAGTCCATGCGATTCATTACACGCTGGAGAGATTCTTCAGTGATGTCACGGAATCTCTGGACCTTCTCCCTTACCTGAGATGATAAATAATAGTTTGGGTAAAAGTGAATAATTATGTTTATTATTTAGCCACAACCTTAAAGCCATTTTTGCTTATTGTGTCCTCCCATTCAACATTGGAAAAACACTAGCCTTCCTTCTATGCATTATATAATACACTATCCATTTCATGACAGATAAGTTTCAAAGTTCTTATTCTAAATATATAGCCATCATTAAATATATACTTATTATCTTCATTCCCAGTGTGAAACCAGCCACTTACTGAATGGATTACAGAAGCAGCATTCGTTTTACTGAAAATATGAAAGAAAAGATGTCTGCGATTTAAGGGTTTTTATTTAGACATAAATAACTTGGAAATAAAATCAAAAGCTTGGCAAGTTTCTTCTATGTTCTTTATAAATGATCATACCTTAGCTTCAGTGGCTGCATTGATCTTCGGCAGGCATCGCTTGGTAAGTGTTAAGAAGTCAACAGACTCTTCATCATCTGATGAGCTGTCACTTAAGACTATGGAATAAAATAGGTACACTGTTAAAAAAAACTGATTTTAGCAGCTTTGTTAAATTCTAATTAAAGATTTAAAAAAGTCATTACAGCATTAGCAATATCTGAAGTACTGAAATGCATAACATTGGAGCATACCGGTGTTGTTGTCGGTGGTTGGTTTGGTCGATATTGGTGGTATTATTTTCTTTGTTGACAGGTTCATTCCAAGTTCTGAGGCACTCACTGCTTGATGCATATGTGCACGTGGAACCTAAAAACAAAAGAAAATGGTTAGTTGTAATTAAAATTTTCATAACATTAATAAATTATTTTTATCAAAACAATATACAGTAAATACTTTGGTCATATCAGGAAAGGAGAATTACGAAGCAACCCCATTCTAAAATTCCTGGATGATGCCCATGCCCTATCTCTTAAGCTGATATGAAAAAGAAATTAAAATTAAAAAAAAAAGCAAACATATTGAAGGTACATTAGTAGGAGTAAATAATGTAGGTCCTTATTCTTCTTAAGTTTTTTTCAACTGTATTTAATTATTTAAATTTATATTGTAACACATGACTTTTTTATTTAATGATGACTTGTTCCATTTTATAAACAAAGCTTATTTTACTTTTCATTTTTGTAGTTTGTAATGGCTGTATCAATAATTTTAAAATTTAATATATTACTTATCAGTTATCTGTGCAATTTGTTATTATTGTTTGTATATGTGGGGATTTTTTTTCTACCCAAATGTTCTTCAATCCTCATCTTTAAACAATTTTCCAAGTCGACTAACCTTTTCAGGTACACGTAGATGTACCTGCTTTGAACCAGGGTCCATTGAGCTGCATCGTTTGATGGATGCAGTAGATCTCAAGATTCCAGTGACTGGTGATGCATCATTGAATGATGCCCTGGTGTCAATCTTGAGGGAACCAAGATCAGGTTGATGGTCTTTGCTCACTGTGTCATCAGGTTTCATAGATGCAGGAGCACTGGTTGTTGGGTGGACATCTTGGAATGTCTTCCCAGTCAGGTATTGTATCTAAGAGAATTAAAGAAGAACTCTGAGATTAAAATGTATGGATAAATCTGTAGAACAATTAGTAGTGACCTCACAAATAAAATTGCCCAACATTTGGACAATGAATACTAAAAAAACAATTTGCAAATTTAGCCCCAAATCAAAAGTGTTTCTACCTACTCAAATTACAGTGAAGAATAGGAAAAAGGGCTGAAAGGGCTGTATAACAAATATAACTCACATAATTAGAAAGATCAGCAAAAATCACATTAAAACAGGTACTTTTGAATGTTCACTCTGATACTGTTTTCAAACACAACCCTTTCAAAATCTGTAATTTTAGTTTTTGAGCATTGTGTAATAAGAGTACAGTAGAGCTACTTTTTGATTGAAGAATAACTTTAGAAAGTGTTTTCCTTCATTAAATTTTGTCAGTTAGGTTAGAACTAATTATTCTATAGGAATTTTCATAAGAAACTCAATCCCGGAGTTCCCCTTTAAACATGATAATTCCTTAACAGATATAAAATTTGTTCAGCTGAACGACTGTGCTTCTCCATGTCTCAATCAATATAGTGAGGACTAACAAGGAATATTGATTGAAGCATCAGCGTACAATGGCTAGTGAAACTGCACTGGGCTAGTGAATTTTCATTTTTACTAGCCCAGTTGGCTAGTGAATACAAGTGTCAAGCAGTCACTTTTAAACATTGTACAATGAGTTGCCAACAGACATGGACTATTTGAATTGCTTGTGGGCTAGTGAAATGTAAAGTTAACTTGCCCAGTGACTAGTAAAAAAAAACCCAAAAATCGAGGCCTGATCACGAATGTCAACAGTTCTTTTCAGAACTACACATGTGATGTACTGTAAACAGTGGTGGATTTAAACAGGGAGGGGGATTAACAGGCTTAAACCCCCCCCCCCTAAAACTAACCCAATTTGGTTTTGCTTAATTAAAGAAAAACATGCACAGCGAGCATATATAAACACACAGAGGCATAAGTCAGACCTGTTATTTCAAGCTGTTTTTTTTTTTGCCTGGAAACATAACAATAATTGATTGAAGAATTAATGATAAATTTCATTACAATTGAACCTCCCTGTGCGGACACCTCCCATAAAGTACACTAATTCAAAGACCCATTTGTTCTTCCTATCTAATCAATGCATTTGGTACCTCTCGTAAGCGGACACCTCCTGTAAGCGGATGCGGACAGTTTTCGTCTTAAAATTTAAATTTTTTTGTATGTTAATTTACCTCCCATAAGCGGACACCCTGGAAAATTTAGTGATTTTTCTGTACAGCGAATACAAATTTCTTACAAAATCGTCATTATACTGTATTGACTGAAAATCATATTACTGAACCCATCTTAAAAATGAAAAACCATATAATAAAGTATAAAATGCGGTGTCTAGAAATTTAAGAGGCAATTTCTGTTGACACCTCCCGTAAGCGGACACTTTTCCCGGACCCGAGGGTGTCCGCTTACTGTATTTGATTACATTATTAACTGGATAATATAATGGATTGATTAATATTGATTCTTGATAATACACTATTGTTTCACTGGCTGGTTAATTAATTGACGTATAAATAGTAATTACTACTAACTGATGTTTTATTTATTAATTGTGACCAACTGAAGGATTGGTCGAATGACTGATTAATGACTAATTAATTTTTTTAAGTTACTGATTAATTGTGTTTGATGTGATAGAAAACTATAGGCCATCAACTTACATTTGGTCTTTCAGTTCCACTGGAGGATGTAGGTGGATCAACAGAAAGTAGAGTGTTGTTCCTTTCCATTCTTGGAACCTTCTGACCTCTAGCAACCATTCGCAGAATGTGTTTGCTCTCCTCCCTCAATGGTGGTAAGAACGTTGGACTGTAGACGATTGGAAAGATGCTGTTCCTATCGATAGAGACAGTGCCCTCGTTCTGTCGGGTTAAGTCGGATTCCGTTGCCTCCACAATGCTTGGTTGTGGTGTTGGAGATTTAGGTGGGGTTGGAATGAGTTGATTTTGGTTGGAAACCTCCTTTGATGCATCAATGATCGAGATGCCTTTGATGATCAGAGGCAAGATGGGTGATCGGATTTTACGCCCCCACCGTTGAGGAGTGTTCCTACCGCTCTTTGGTACAGAGGGTGGTCGTGGTATTTTTCGGGGTGGTACGGGTTGTAGGACCGGCACTTTGTGACCACTCATTTCAAGTAGGTTGTTGCGTGCATCGGTGCGTGGTGTCGATGGGCTGGTGGTGGCAGGTGAGTCTGGTTGACCAATCATAGATTGTTTCAGCTTTGACAAATCTTCTACTAAGACCTTATCCTCTTGGTTCTCGCAATCTTGGAGATCAAATCTACAATAAAAAATTAAGTAATTGAGTTTTAAAAAGTATGTTTTCTTTGTACTAAGTATTGTACATTTATTTTAAAGTGACTACTTCCCTATTGATACTTGGTTCAACATAAACTAAAAACATACAAATCATTATCTCTAAACAAATACTTTGCTAAGCTAAAAAATTATACTTATGTAATCTTAAATTATAGTGGACCAATCAATAAAGTGCAAAGAGTGTTGCAAGGCTCAAATAAAAGCAATTAAAATTTCAGGGTAGATCCAGGTTTGTGATTGGGAGGGGGGGGGGGGTGGCTTAAATCCAGATTTTGATTTTATCAAGCCAAAAAAAAACTATTCAGGGGCAGATCTCAGATCCACTGTAAGAGGGGCGCACTTCCATGTCCGGGTGGGCGTGGTTGCCAGTTTTGTTCTGACGAGCAAAGAAAAAAAAAAGCTGTGCAGTGTTTTTAATTATTCCATTGTAATTTAAACCCCACAAAAATATTTTTGGGTCAATTTGGGGTGGGGGGGGGTGGGGTGGGGTGGGGGTGTTGTGGGAGTTTAAGCCTGTTAAGCCCCCCTTAAATCCGCCACTGGTCTTGTACTTGAGAGTACCTTTATCCAAGACAATTCAGTATAAAACTCTAAAACAACAAATATAAAATGGCTTACTTTGTGATGGCTTCCATTAAGCCTGGCTTTGATAATTGAGGTCTGTCCATCTGTTGGTCACCTCTGTAATCTCCTGGCCATTCAAAGTTCCAGCCCTGGACGGCGGTCTTGGCGGATGATGATGCCTCGTGTGGGCATATTGCACTCTTTGATTTCAAGTTGAGGTTGTTTGGATTATTTGCCATCTGAAAATTAAAAAAAGGAATTGATAGGGCCCTAGGCCTAGATCGAAAATAAAATGAATGGTTAGAGGAGCATGGATGGGTGAAGAAGATTGGCCAGTAAATGAAAGGATGGTAGATGATCAAGTGGATAGAGTGATGAGCAGTAGAATGAATTGATGATCCTATGGATGGATAGTTAAACGAACTGCATCCATTGTTGGATGTTGGGAACACTCACTTCTTTCATCGTTCACAGTTTTATAATTAAAAAAGTAAACAAAACTTTAAATATTTTATATAAATTTCCACAAAGTTTAAAGGCAATGAAAAAAGAGCAATGCCATTCATCAGATGTTTCATGAACCTGGGCCAGACATCTTTCTGCCTCGCATCACTCATTCTTGTTGTGGTGTGCGCGCGTACACACCGTGCGTTGTCTTGGTGTTATAAGATGAAGGCCAGAGCTAGCCTAGTAGACAGTAGCTAGTACAGAAGTTCAGGTGTTTTAAAAGCGTTTAAAATAAAATATGGTTTGTTTAATTACTGTATAAGTTTTCTCTATTTTACTACAGCATAGTTATTAAACATGCTGATACAATTCTGCCTGTGGCTATAAAAAAAACCCTACCTTTAAAGAGTTTTCTTGAGAGACAACTTTTCGTTTCCCAAACCTAAAAAGTGTGTAAAGAAAACAGGGAACTAGGGGAAACCAGCTGCGTAGATACGTTACTTAGTAACCGGGTACACTCTGCAAAATGCACATGCGCAAAGAGTATACGCGCGCGTAGTCATTTATATGCAGGCATAGGCATTGCTAAACTACCGCTCATAACAAACTTCGAGGGAAAAAAGTAAACTTAAAATACTTCCAAATACATTGATGTATTATTCTTTCTTGCAAATATTGTCGAAATAAATTGCAAATCTATTATAGTTTATATTGTACTGTTTCATGATATAACTACATGCAAAACTTACTTATTATACCTCTTCTAAACTTTAGGCAATATCTTGCGCCTCTTCGGCACTTGTCAAAATAGATACTGGTTCTTGCACAAAGTTTGTTGCCCGAATAAACAAAAAACCAGGGCAACCACCTAGCAACACGTATGCACACATGCGCATAACAAAACATGATCGACAAACGTCCCATATTTGGTCATTGCTCATGACCAATTGGAACACAGATATAATTCATGCTATATAAACGTTTTATTGTGTTTATTAATAAAAATGTAACATTTGATTTAAATTAGTTTGAATTTTATGATTATTTATTTAATTAATTATTAAACACTGTGTTAAAATTATCATTAAATTCAATATATTCTGGAAAACGCAAAAAATACATTTTAAAAGAAGTTTAGGCCACCTTTTGCCTTTTCAGATGGATAACTCTTGACTCTTATATTTGTTACCGCAATAGAAAACACGAATTCAAATTTCAAAAAAAAAAGTAAAATAAAAATTTAAGGCATTTTTAAAAGCGCCAAAAATCCTCTTGAAGTTATATCAGCTATGCCCTAATGGTGCTAAAATTTGTATTTTACTCAATTTTGAGTTTTATTTAAATGTCTGGATTTGTCTCATAAAAATTATACTTTCTGTACCAGTTTACTTAAACGTGTGATGATGAAGATGATCTTGATAAGAAATATTCAGAATATGACGGCACTGAAGACTGCTGATTGGTGAAAATTGTCTTAATAGGCTTAAGCACCCTACACCCTTGGAAATAGCATTGTTGTGAATTGAAAGTGTCTTTTTAAATAAAGGAAGTTCATATATATTTAATTGTACAGCTGAGAATAGGACTGGTGGAGTGGTGCGTTTTGGGACCGGTAGACTTCGAACCGGTTGAATGGCGAACTGTGAGACTTCGATTAGGATGTAGTGGAGAATTTGTACTTACTTGGATGGACTTGGATGACCTTGTAGATTGGATTGATAGACTGGGTTTGGATATGGGACGGGACTAAGATGAAATTTGCTTCGATGGAATTGGAACTTTGAATGGACTTGGGACTTGATAGGCCGACTAACTTGGACTTGGAACTTATGGACTACATTTGACTTGAGTGGACTTGTAACAATGGGATGTGGATGAATTTGGGGCTTGAATGTACTTGGGACTTGAATCCGGGACTTCATTCTTCGGTACAGTATATTTATTTCAAAACACAGAATAAAGACTACAAAAATTGTATCTATCGCAGCTAAAGATGCTGAATTGCAGATACAATTTTGCTATAAAACGAAATACATCATAAAAATTACAAATCCAAAATATCAATATTACAAGACAAAGACAGACAACTGGGATGCCTTGAACAAAGTAACATGACATTGCAATAGGCCTACACATTAAAACATACAATACAAAATATTTACAATTTAATTATATAGGCTTAGGTACATTATATATTTTATTTAAAGATGTATTGTCATTCAAAAATGACAAAAAAGTCATCACCATTAATTTAGAAATTAATCTGCTCATATTAAAGTAACATCAAAGTTATGAA
>JAOTQE010014566.1:0-10898 GCA_025631205.1 Nesometra sesokonis | reverse complement strand
CCACTTTAAATCTGCCACTGTCAATTCATATTTTGGGGAACAATTGCACACAAAATGTACGGGGGAGGGGCACTCATGCACTTTTGTAGATATATGAGGGTACCCCCTACACCTGCCATTGATGGGACCATTAAAATAATGATCGATGATGTAATTATAGCTGATAATTTATAGTCAATGTATTTTTAGTTTTTGCATTTTTCTCACTGTTACTTTAAACATCACATTTGTTACAGGTTTTAAAAGGTTTAATGAACCTTCCACTTCATGAACTTTCTCCTTTACAACACCTTCCAGCCGGAGGGTCGTATAAATAACAAGGTTGAATGTATGTTAAAGCCTTAAGAATGTTTCATTATTTCAATGGCGGCCGAACTTGAACCGAACTTTATATAACTGTGCTACTGATTAAAGGGGCATTGTCACTTGAAAATGGCTAAAAAAATTAATCTTAAAATTAACTTGCTGGTAATACAGTATAGTAATATACAAGCTTCATACACTGAGTGAAAACAATTTGCATAACCTTTCTAAGATTTTCCAGAGCCAAAAATGTACATTTCAAAACCAAATTCACAAAAATGCAAACAAAAACACTGTGGATATTGTTTACTAAAGATAAAAAAAAAACCTTGAAACTATAAAATAAATAATTTATTTTTCTACATTAAACAAAATTTACATTACTTTTCCAAACCAAAATCAGTTTTTTAGGACTTTCCAGAACCTTAAATCAAGGAATTGAATTTCCATATATTTTCAAAACTTTCCCACATGAACCCTGAAGTTGAGAATAGAAATTATTGTATTTAAAAATCATTTACTATGTTTTTGATGCTAAAGAATTATAAAAATTACAAAGGCTTCTGAATTTTGAAGGCTTTCTTCATATTTTTTTGCTGTAAAAGGTGCAAATTTATATAATATTTTTATTACTATTTATGTAATGTTTTTATTACTCTATTAGCATGCTTAAGGTTATAACACGTGTATTTCTTCAAAAATTATTTAGGAATTTATTTTTTTTGTTATTATTCAAGCGACAATATATCTTTAAATGATTTTTGTTGACGATATTGATGAAATCAAATAAAATCATAATTAAATCCTCCTTGTGTCTTTTCCACCTGCTCTTCTCACATACGTTTCATTCCGCATGAGTGTCCTATTTTTTGTTATAAAGGAATCCTAATCTACAGAAATATTGGGATTACATTTGATTTGCAACTTTGATTGTTGACAGTGTACATGAAGGACATTTAGGCGGTGGTTTATACAGAAAATTCATAAACATTTTTCTCCAATCCGTGACCATGTGGATATGAGACGATCTTACTTCGTAATATTGTACACATACTTTACAGCATATAAATTAAATTTTGAACGACTATTGCCGACATTCGCGTTAATTTTTTTTGACAATAATTTACTTCTGTAACCAATGCTGAACTTGATATTCATACATGTATTTCAGATTTGAACATAACACAATGTAGAAAAACATACAGTACAAAAAATATGAAATTAATAAATGCGAATAGCAATAGATTTACTTGTTATTCTAGGCTTATGAGCCGATATGCTAGCAAGTATATAACATTAAGTGACTGGCATTGGAAGATAACATAATGATAATCCTATGCTTTATCACCAATAGCAACAGTGAACTGGCTTTAATTGATTATCATTATGAAATAACTACATTAAACACGTTTGGTGATTAAACAACAATACACCAAGTGTTTGACATAACAGCTCAATATCATGCATGTTATGATTACACTGACAACTATAATAGCAAGCAGCTATTTGGCAATTTTTTAAGGGGGAGGTGTAACCCTTGACTAGCCTTCTGTTGTTGGTGCTACGGTGCCAGCGCCCTCTCGATCACCCGCTTTCTTTGTTCCTGACACGATGTCATCGATTCTAAGGAGTAACATGGCAGTCTGCAAGAATAAATACATTTGAACTTTTAACACTGCTAAAAATGTAGATCCCATTATTAATAACAGTCTCCAACTAGGTAGGTCTACCATGTTACATTACTAGTAAGATCTACCTAGTAGCACAGTAGTGTTATTGGTAATTTAAGGTCATTAAGTGATTGTTGTGACGTCAGTTTTAATTAGTCTGAAGGTCTATTAATGACTGTATTTTCCTATGTACTTTTAGGGCATTGCTGACAGCATATCATTTGTAGTCTCCTTTGAGAGAGGAGCTGACTTTGTGTTAATAGAGAAATTTATGGGTTTTGGTCATCATAGGATAATAATGTTAATATTATATTATACTTTTATAGGGTTAATCCTATTAACTACCTAGATATACCTTTTCACTACCATTATCTACCATGTTAACCCTAGTTGAGGGTTGTTATTTGTTTCAAAAGGTATAAGCGGATATATAGTAATATGAAAGATACATTCAAACATGCTGAAGTAAAATCCAAAGTGCCATTGAAAACAAACTTGACTTAGAAAAATTGACTTTAGAGAGATTGTGAATTAATAAAAAACGCATCAATCTTGCATGATAAATAAATTTGACTTAGAAAAATTGACTTTGGCAAGTTAGGCAAGTTTGACTGTACTTGAAGCATTAATGGAAAAAACCATCAAAGCTAGAAGGACAGCAGTTTGAAACCACGAAATTGTGGTTAGGGTGCCCAGGAACATCTGCTTGACAGGTAAAAAACAAAGAAATTATTATAAAAATAATAAGATTGGGGCCCTGAGAACCCTCTCCCCATCCCTTCAAACAAAATAAGCACCCCCTTCAGAGGAAAAGGCAAATGTAGACAACTATTTTTTTTAGCTTGTCAAAATTGAGGTTCTGAGTACCCGCTTCCCCAATAAGCCATTTCACGGTTTCGACTGCGCATGTGCAAGATGAGATCAAATCAAAAAAATCAAAAATTGACCTTAATATTGCACATGCGCAGTTGAAACTGTGAAACGGCTTACTGCTGGATACCCCCCCCCCCCCATGTACCAGAAGCAGGAAGTGGCCAAAGGTTGCTCATCTCGTTTACACTAAACATAAAAAATTGTTACACTGTCCAATAACCTCAATTCACGCTGCTGTTTGTTTTGTGGGATACACTTACTGATCCAGGTAAATATTTTGACGGATACAGTTCACTCAACATTCGTTCAAATCGTAATCAGACCACTTGATTAATTTTGAAATTTATACAGGCAGTCTTGACTCGAGTACGGTTCATGACCGGAGCAATTCAAAAGTACAGTACAGAGTAATAGTATAAGAACATGATTAATTATTGCAGTTCATTTTGGATGGATTTGACTGAATTTCTGATAAAAATTTGCTGTCATTAATATTAGCACAGGATCGTGGCCTGGTAAAACATTTTCATGACCTGGGCAAGAACAAGGTGCAGATGATATAAGAGACCCTTCAAATAATTTAAATTGATCATGAAATTTCCAATAAAATATAAATATTTGGATCAAAATATAAATTCATATTTTTACCATATTCTACAAACAAAAATTTAACATGTGTGATGAGTTGTAAAAATTATGTTTCAAGACCTTTATATAAAAAAAAGCTTTCGCTAATATTTTAAGATCACTGAAATAACTTATTAGATTATAAAATCTTCAAGAAAATATATTGGACTAATAATAGTTTTTAAACACATAATTTTACCATATGTCACAAATAATTAAAATGTTTAACATCTGTGCTGGTTTGTTGAAGAATTTTCAAGACCTGGACAAAAACAAGCTGTTGGAAATATTTTAAGAGATCATTTAAACAATTTAAATCAATTATAAAATTTCCAGTAAAATAATAGTATTTGGAGTAATACTAAATTTATTAAATATTTCCCTTCTATGAATAATAAAAAAATATGTGAAAGCTGGTAAAATTATTGAAAGACCAAGACAAGAACAAGCTAAATTGAAATTGTAATCTCCAATAAAATATTAATGTGAGCTCTCACCACAAAATGAGTCGCATCGTAGGCGAGATCAAATTGAGATAATCACCAAAATAGGTCAAATTTATGAGAAATTTAGTTTTAATCAATTACAAGTACAGTACCAGGGGCGGATCCCGGCGATAGGGGGAGGGGCACTTTTTCAGGCCGGGTGGGCGTGGTTGCCAGTTTGACTTTGACCAAAAAATATCTTATTTCCCCATTTTCAATGCTCTGCTACCCTGTATAGGTCCAAATGCATGTATATACTTTTACTTCTGGGGTAAATTTTAAACACAGCGCTCCTAATATAAGAGGTGGGGGCAACTACGTTTGACGATAATAGGGGGACCACGCCGGCTCCGTCCCTTTAAATCTGCGCCTGAGTACTATGGTACTTATATTCCATTATAATATACTTTTTAGATCAGTTTTAAAGTGCATGTGATTTATAGTGTTTTAATTGTTTACATTTCGATTGCTTTATATGGCCCATTTTCTCAAAACCTTGTTTCCATACTTCAAATGCTAATATCTATGAATCTACTTATCCAATGAATGTTATTTAAAGTGTAGATTACAACTTATATTATCCAAAAGGTACAAATAACTCAATTTTGGATTTTCCTACCATGAGACACATTTTGTGGTGAGGCCTCACAAATTTGGAGTAGTATTAATTTTAAATACCATATTCTACGAAAAGTTTAACATGTGTAATATAAACATTTCCAAGACCTGGACAATAACAAGCTATTGATAATTGTTTTACGAGATTATTCAAACAATATAAAATTATTATTATTATATTTCTAACAAAATATAAATATTCAGAGTGATATTAAATTCAAAGTACATAATTTAACATATTCTACAAACATTCAAAAGTTTAACATGTGCAGGGTTGTAGAAACATTTTAAAGACCGTGAAAAGAACAGGCTGTTGATAATATTTTTAGAGATAATAACAAAATTACATTGTAGATTTTTCAATAAAATATTATTATTTGGAACAATAACAAAATAATATGATGAAACAAAAAATTATCAAAATGATTAACATATGTGATGGCTTGTAGAAACATTTTAAAGACCTGGAAAAAACAAGCTGTTCATATATTGTATATATCATTAATATTATCATAATTTCACATTAACTTCTGCATTATTATACAATTTAGTAGTAGATCACGCATGGAAAGTTCAATACAAACCCATGGCAAGAAGCCCCATGCAATGTTAGTTCCTAACATGGACCATAGTCTACTTGTATCTAAGGCTTAATCTATGGCCCCAAAGACTCCATGCAATGTTAGTTCCTAATAATAGACCATATCTACTTGTATCTAATGCTGAAACATGGACAAATTTTACAACTTTTTGATACAACCTGGGGTATCTGAGCACGCCCGGCCAAGTCGGGTACAGTTGAACCTCCCGTAAGCGAACACCTCCCATAATGGACACTAATTCAAAGACCAATTTGTTATTTGTTACGTCTCATAAGCGGACACCTCCTGCAAGCAGACGTGGACACCTATCGCAAGCAGACGCGGACACTTTTTGTCCTAAAATTTAGATTTTTTGTATCTTAATTTACCTCCCATAAGCGGACATCCCGGAAAATTTAGTGATATTTCTGTACAACAAATACAAATTTCTGCACAAAATTGTCTTTATACTGTAGTTGGTGAGAATCATATTACTGAACCAATCTTAAAATTGATAAACCATATTTAATAAAAAATAGAATGCACGGTGTCTAGAAATTTAAGAGGCCATTTTGATTAGAATGCCGTGAAATGTGGGTCATAAGGATGTATACCTAATTTTACAACTTTTGCCCTCTATTAGTCGAAATTCTCGTAAGCGGACACCTTCCGTAAGTGGACATTTTTCCCGGACCCGATGGTGTCCGCTTACGAGAGGTTCAACTGTAGAGTGAGATTCAAATCAACAACCTCAAGGGTTGAAAACCGAACAACACAGGCTGCGCCATCCACCTACAGTATCTCATAATTGTATTATTTAAAATATGTTATGCATAAGGATCTGAATTGTGCAATTTTTTTTTAAAGTTTTGAATAGTCTATTTTGAAAATTAATAATTACTAAAATATAATGCAAAAAATGGAAAAAAGAAAACCTTTAAGTTAGTGGGCCTGGTTCGTATGGAAGATGGAAAGAGGCAAACAAGTATTTTTTTAACAATAACATTAGAAATAATAATAACAATAACAATGCATGACTTATTCAAGGAATCAAATGCTCATAATTTATGTAGTAGATGAAAACACATTTTTAATATTCATTCATTTCTTTACGTAGCTTTTATTACTATATCTTCATATCAGGTCCTAGAAGAATGGTCTAGAAGAAAATTTTACAATATGCTTCTCTCATTCGTTTTCTTTGTAAAAAAAAAAAAGAAAAAAAAAAATACACTTGCAACCCCTTCCCCATCCTTTTTGTTTGGGACAATATTATTTGATGTATACAAGAAAAAATAATTTTTTGAACACTGTGGGTATCCAAAACTGCACCAGAGAGCATCTGTAGAGAAAGGTTTTTTTTTTACCCTGGACCCATGCCTGTTGCCACCAGTTTGCTGTATTCTTACATCTGTGCTTGTCCAACTTGGCATCGGACCCCTATATTAAACTCTGCTGGACCTACCTCTCTACAATTGATCTACATTTGTCTAAAAAAGGTCCTTATTGAAAAGTATTTCCATTTGATTAGTTACCCTTTGAAAAAAATAATGCCCTCAAACAAGGTGGGTCTACCATGTTAAATTAATAGGAAGCTCTACCTAGAACCACAAAGAACTATCTAGTAACTAGGTAGTATATTGGTTGATGTTATTGATACCTTAAGCTCGATATGCAATTGATTGTTATGGTGTAATTTCTAATTAATCTCAAGGTCTATTATTGGCTGTATATTCCTGTTGTACGGCATTGTTGACCATATCCTCAGTAGGATCCATTGGGAGGTTAATTGAGAGATTTATGGGTCTTGGTTATAATGGGATATTATAGATAGGTAGCAAGGTTGTTGTATGGTAGTTATTACATAGTTAACCCTGTTAACTAACTATATCTACCATGTCAACAGGGTTACTTTTTTCAAAGGGTAAATACTGAGAGTAATAACAAACTAAAAATATGTAATTGTTTAACAAATGGGCTGACATTATTTTTGGTAAATCATTTGTTCTCATGACTGCTCAGACCAATGTATACTTCACAATACTAACAGCATTCAGAATGTTCTGTTTGGCAATATAATGATAAAATGCCATAAACATGTCAATCCGATTATAAATAGATGATAATAACATTATATACTACTAATAATATTATTATTCGTAAAAATAACGCTGCATAAAGTATGCAATAATGTGCGCAATTACATCTAGTTCACATTAGCATATCGTTTTATTTTATGCGTTGGATATATAATCTAAATTTATCTATAATCTATAGTTGTCGTCAATGCCAAATGAACTAATGTACAATACCATATGTCCCTATACATCTTCTTTAATTTATCTAAGAACGGCCGCTGGCAAATCATTTACAACTAATATTCTTTGTAGACCAATGCAAAAACATAGTAGTAGTAGTTGAGGAAAAAGAAATTTGAAATGGATTATCGATGACGCGAGTAGCCGGTGACCTCGGCTAGGGTAGTGGGGTCACGGCGTTTACGAGCTTGAGTCTGTCTGCAAAACGATCAAGCGAAATCATCTGTATCACTGCTAACAGGGGATTGATTGCGAACGGCTGTTTTTGTTACATTGTTAACAGCTGTTCAGAGTCCAATGATGAAATAGCAACTATGCGATCTGTTATAATGCCATGCAACATATATCTATATGTGCTTGACACATTATATATTACGTATGGTGGTCATGAATTGTCATATAATATACATAAATTATTTGGACATTAGGCCAACTAAAAATTTTCTAACAACAGCAAGGAATCTAGATATAGAATGGCCCGCCTAATAAAATATTGGGTTCACTCAAAACAATAATGTAATAATGTATTTTTGGCAGCTATTATAATCATAATTATCAATTAAATTGTCAAAACAATCATTTTATCATGTAATAATTAACCATGAGATTAGAATATGCTTTAAAAGCATTTATTCCCATGAATGAGGCAATCATGTTAAGTTTCTTTTAATCTAAACTTGCTATTGCAATGCAACATACATAAAGTCCAGGGGTTAAGCTTTGGAAATTATTTGTTTTAGAATTTGACTAATTCATCTCTAAATTCATTAGTCAAATTCAAGTTTGATGGGCAAAAAATTGTCAAAGGAATAGTGTATAAGGATTTAGTTTGTCAGTTTTGAGAGGCCTATATGTCATGAACGGTGGAGTTTCATTCTTTCGTTCTGGTAAATTGTTTTTTTAATGGTAAATTTCATGTCAAAAACCATACTCGAGTGAACACGTACTTGCACTTCAACGCTTTGTATTGTGCACAATATATACATCTGTATAACAGATATCTCATTTATAAAATTATGGCTTTCTATTATATGGATATTTCAAAATAACCCAGCATACAACAACTCATTTTGTCACAACACCTCACATATTACTGACCAAAAGATCAGGTTTCTGTAGCCAAAAATAATTTACTTAGCCTAACTATTATTAGAGTTTATATACCTGGCAACTGTCACGCATAATGCACAATTTTCGCGAATTGGGACCTACTTTTGACAAGCAGTTGAACAAGTCTTCTCGGAATAAAAATATCTTGTGTGTACAGTACTCTGACGAGGAGACTACCTCAGTATACTAGTTTACACACCACCCAGGGGAAGCGGAACTTTAAATCAGGTACGACAACTGCTGTACCGATATTTTGCAGTGGTAGTAGTCTTACTAAAGTTTAATTGTGACACTTTAAAAAGTATTTTAGTGTAAAAGAGGGCCAATTCGGGGTACCTAGAAGTTCCAAATTCAAACATTATCACCTCAGCCCCAATCATGATGGGGCTGAGTGGGTATAGAGCACTACCTTATTACAAACACCATCACTTTCCAAAACTCTTGTATCTACAGGAAAGTAAAAAATGAACGGAAATGCTATTTTGGACAACCTAGAGGTTTTAGAAGTTTTAGAGACCCAGTCATGGTGGGCCTGATGTTCATGAGGCATCTCCAGCCATACCCAGGGATGTAATTATGCTGGGCGGAGGTGGGCGGGGCCACCCACCCTAAAAATGTTTCACCCACCCTAAAGCTTATTTTAAGGCCTTCCACCCAGCCTAATTCAAACCTGCCACCCTCCCTAAGCATATGAAAAAAGTAAAATTATTGTTTTTCATCTTTTTACCGCCCATCCTCACATTGTTTTCACCCACCCTTGGATTTTTATAGCTACATCACTGCCATCAACATGTCCTTCCAGTGCCCTTGCGACCCATGTCGTGGACAGACATAAGAACACCAACACTTGCTGCATGACATGTCACGACCCTTATCAGAATAGAAAGCCATTGGCAACACCTATTCTGCAGAGCCTTGACATTCTGTTTACCCTTTGAAAAAAGTAACTCTGTTGACATGGTAGATAATGGTGGTGACAAGGTAGATATAGTTAGTTAACAAGGTTAACCAGGTAATAACTACCATACAAGAACCTTGCTAGCTATCTAGAATATCCCATTATAACCAAGACCCATAAATCTCTCAATTAAACTCCCAATGGAGCCTACTGAGGATATGGTCAACAATGCCGTACAACAGGAATATAAAGCCAATAAAATAGAGCTTTAGATTAATTAGAACTGACACCATAACAATCAATTGCATATCAAGCTCAAGTTATCAATAACATCAACCAATACACTACCTAGTTACTAGGTAGTTCTCTGTGGTTCTAGGTAGAGCTTCCTAGTAATTTAACATGGTAGACCCACCTTGTTTGAGGGTGTTATTTTTTTCAAAGGGTAAGGCACTATATAAATCAATCTACAGTACAATACACTACATCAGACACGTCTACTATAAAGCTAAAATTGTAAGACCTCATCATGTGTATAGTATCTTATTATGGTGTCCGCTTAGATTCAGATTTATTTTTAGAAGGTACAATGGCAAGCTGAAAGACTGGTTCCTTGACTTGACAAGAAAGCTACTCTGGTAGGCTGCACAACTCCAAATTAAGAATTTAAGAATCTACTGACTCTTAAAGAAAATGATTTATGAAAATACAAGGCGATATTCCTTCTCTAACCATATTAATAATTATAGTATGACATTTATAATATGCTAACAATTTAAAAAAACTATTAAAGCCACAAGTGAACAAATTTTCTTGAACAGACTGCAAAGTAGAAAACAGAATGTAACATCATACAACGTTGTGACAAATCCCTTTCTACACACCTTTGAAACAGAATTCTGGGAAAATCAATCACTCAAGTTTGATTACGGTATAAATCAAAGATCTTAAGCTCCACAATTAACAGGCCTAGATCTGGACATAGAGGATTATAATCCTACATGCATTAAATCATCTGAGTGTAAAAATGTAAGGGACCATGTAAAAAAAAAACCCTGTATATTACTGCAGTTACTGCAGTAATTCAGTTTGATTTGATTTGATTTATTTGAATCTCATAAAATAAAAACATACACATTTAAAACGAAAATTATTAAAATTGTATAAAATTGATACAGTTACGTAAGAGATGCAGGATAGCCCATGAAAGTTCCTTGTGGAACTTATTTCCAATGGGGTCCTCAAAAGCGTAACATTGATCAAAACTATAAAAATACTATATAACAATACGAAAGACGTTAAAAATATTACTATAAAACATTGGTTCATTTAAGAACAGGCTCTATTAATAAAATGTTCCTTAACTTTTTTCTTAAAATTTGCTAAAGATTGACATTTTTTTATTGGAATGGGTA
>JAOTQE010014544.1:0-10898 GCA_025631205.1 Nesometra sesokonis | reverse complement strand
CGCCCCCCCCCCCCTCTTAAATCCACCACTGACACTCCTTACCTTACCCTGACTGATGAATTTCGAAAATGGGCACCCCATGCCTCATGGCTTAACAGCCATCTTAGATTTTTCAAAAACTACCTTTTTTGGCCACTACTTCCATAGAAAAACTTTGAACATCCTCAACTCTGGAATTTGTGTGATGTTACAGAGTTTGATTTTTTGTGTGGATCCAAATAATAGAGCAGATTAATTTTTTTTAATTTACTTTGTAATTTTTTTTTTGCTTGTTCATATAAAAACAAGTTTTGTGGAGAATAGCTTACATGAGATTCATAGCAACAATAACCTAACAAGGAATTATCAAGGAAATGGTATATGAGGCTAACAGAATTCAGTTTAATTCAGCATAAAACTAAAATGTATGCAGGTAACTAATGCAAAACAAATGTTATTTGTGATATTAATTTCAATTATTTTGGAAGTTCCGTAGATTATATTAGCTTTCCTTGTTACTATTTCTCATTTGAAAGCCAGCACTTAAATCTTTTATTACCTTTAATGTCTTGAAATCATTCTTATGTCACTGAAATTAATTCTAATCCATACGTCTGTTATCGTTTAATCTTCCTGATACACGTAATGTTTACCCTTTGTACTTCAACGCTTTGTACAAGTACTATTTTTAAACCTTGCTTATTACTAACATTATTCCTTGTTAACTTCATCAACTATTTAGTATTCATTCCACGTATCCCTAGCCATTATTTCATGATTTATTAGAACCTTACTTATAGTAAAAAAGACAGCATTTTTGCACAATCAGCTCCTTATCTGCTGATTTACTATCCTATAAATTATCCTGTTTTGCTTCCCTTCAGCATATGTGATAATAACGGCATTGACAACACTTGAGCTTTACGCTACTTATTTCATATTCATTTACAATTGAGAATCTCAGACATTATTGTCATGCGGTAATACATACGGTAATTACAGGTCTTACCCAAAGTGAATACCTTACAGAAGAGAGCTAGCAAAATCATTTTAAGGGACAAAATACACCTTGTGTAAAAACTCTCAAAAGTTATTTAAAACAAAGGCTTTTAAATAGTTTATTTGCATTTGCTTAATCATTAATGGAATATAATGGGTTGAAGAATGTGGTTTCTGTCTTCATCAAACACTTTATCTATGGTAAGGTAAAAAATAAAGTGGATGAATCATGTTTTACATTTTGCATAAAATTGTTCTGCAAAACTATTTCCACACGTACCATATGTCAATGTGCATACATTAAAACTAAGTATTCACCGTTTAATTTTAAAAGGGGTTTACTAAACTTGTCTGAGCTACGTACTTCACTGACCTAACTTTGAGTTAAAGCTGAGTGTTACTGTACTCTTGTATAGATTTAGGCTAGCAGATGGAAGACTGAAGCTATAGGCCTAAGGGAAATACATCTTCTGACATATATGGGTTATCTCAATAGTGACAATTATGTAAATTCTATTCTGCATTAAGTTCAAGCTCAGTGATCTACCAGCATAGATACCAGGTAAATTATTTGGAGGCATGGGTTCGAGTCCAATCTGAAACAGATTCTCTACTGCTGAGTATTTGGTAAGTAAGCAAGTATAATAGCGAAATATGTTGCTATGACAACATAATAACAAGAGTAAGTGATATTTATATAGCACTTTATTGCCAAGGCCTCTAAGCTCTTTACAATATTATCCATTGTAACAAACACCCATGGAACCATGGGCGGCTGAAGAGGGGGGAATTGAAGGGGACACCACCATGAAATTTCACTTAAACTACAAAATAAGATAGATTATCATCTAGCGTGCCCAAGCACTTCCCTTTAGAGGTCTAAAGCAAAATAACAAGACCCCCTTCAGGGACCAGGATAGCACAACTTAATAGGCAATAACTTTTATTTTTGCTTATCCAACTAATCGGGTTGGTCACCCTCTTTCCCGATGCCTGGATGCATCCTCGGGGTTGGGTATCTGAGCAAAATTTAACCCTGATTCAAAAATGTTCTGCCGCCTCAGTATGGAACACAATGCATTCCATAGTGTTGCAGCTATAATCAGCGCATATGGCATTTGTACTTCCCAGGTAGTGCCCACTTATACTCCTGGGTGGAGAGAGACAATGTGGATAAATTGTCTTGCACAAAAACACAGATAACTGACCAGGGTAAAGTCAAACTCTGTCTTCATGATTGGAAGTTTGAAACGCAATGCCTGTATCAACTGATCCCATATTTGTAGCTGGAAATCCACAATCCATAGAAAATATCGGCACAGCTTTGCAGTTACCTTTTTCAATTACTTTGGAGGCCCTCAAACATCAATTGCTACTGTAAGTGCAAGGTTTTGGCTATGGAGCAGGTGTAGTACATGTAAAGAAATCAACAATTTTGGCACTTAAACATTATACAGTATAACCTTGAGTAACCATTTAAACTTCTCACGAGATCATATATAATTCACATTGCACATTACCGCATATTCCACCACAGTGTCTTCCACTTACAAAATTACTATACTCATCATTTATATAGACAGACAATTTATGCAGAAATATGTATAAATACAAGCTATATGAGAATTTATTAAAAAATTTAATAGCCTGTTTGATGTCTTCCGTGGATGTAAAGCTTGTTTGACATGGAATTAATACTCGCAGAAAGTTCAGAATCATTCTTGCGAAGAGGTAATGTGCTCGTGTCTTCATCGAATGACCTACCTTCCGTTGACTCTCAGACTGCTCATCGATAGTACATGACTAATCATCATGCACTTTATATGCATGATTCTCAAATGTAATTGTTGTTAAAGGTAATTAGATGGTGAGTAGATGTGTATTTTGGGAATACGCTGATGTAACTGATGGGGTGAATAAAAGCTTATAGGTCATGTTTTTTAAATAGCATTTGACAATCTAATAATATAACTACACATTAATAACAAAACAGAGAAAAAACAAATTCTATTTATGGGCAGATTAATTTAATTTCATAGAGTAAGTATTATCGCTTCTCAGCATTTTGGCTAAGATCATGTGCAATATTATCTTTTAAACTCATTATTTTTTTAAATATTTAAATTTATATATTTAGTGTTATGGTTGGTAACTTTATCCCGCTAGATAATATTGCACCTTAAGCTTCATATAGTAAGTCATAAGAAAATTTAGGATAGGGGTTTAACAGATTTGTTTTTGAATATGAAAGATGAATTGAAATATCAGATAACATTGTTAATCAGAAGCGGATACAGCGAAATTATAAAGAGGGAGCCCGACACCAAGTTGGACAAGCATAGGCGTGAGATTTAACAGTTGGTCCATCCTGAGAAAATTGTTCTCTCCTTTCAAAGGCCAAAGTGTGCAACAAATTTTTTTTCAGCTAAGAAGGGAAGGGGAGTGGGCCGGGTGGAAGAGGAAGGTTGGCTGGTTTGAGGGTGGGAAGGGGCTGGTGGGCCCCTCCTTTACCTGGTTATTCATTTAAAACCTGACGTGTTATATAGTGGTATACTCAGGCTTCCATATCACCAGGATCAGCCTGGAGTCTCCAGGAGGATGTTTAATTTTTTCAGGAATTTAAATTTTTCAGGTTTTTTAGTAAATTAGTAATATAAATGCAAACATATATTTAGTTTTTTTCATTTATTTAGACACTAGATGGTATATTGAAAATTCTTTTGTTAACAATTATACTAAATATAGCAAAAATTAATAGTAAACCTCTTATTATTTTGTCAGAAAACATTGTTTTTTATGATTTCAGTTTTAATAGCTAAAACAGTTTTAAAAAAAGCTTGCTGACAAGATTTTCTGGATTTCTGGTTTTCAGTGTTGGGAGTTCTGTTTACTGTACTTGCCCTATATAGGCTAGCCCTACATGTGATCAAGTTGTGAAAGGTGACCTAACCAGTTGGTTAGTTTGCAGATACCTAATAATAATTAATAATAATTCTATGGCTCATTTCCAAGGGGCCTTTTTCATAGTGGATTCGGAAAAAGCAAAGAATTTTTAGGCCTCATTTAATGTTTAGAGGCCTAGAGGTATAATAATGATATATACCTCATACTGAAGGTTTGAGTGAGTTCACTTCTGATTTGCGTCACAAATAAAAAAAGAACATTGATTCTATAATACAGTTTGTCAAAAAAATTAACAAATCACATTACAATATAGCCTCAATTCTTACTTTTTTGAGATTGATCATTGTAAAACGTGATTGAGAAGGTATACAGTATGTTGTGATTTAACGTACTACAAAGAAACGTGAAAATCAATACTGAAAAAAAGGTGAAAATCTACGATAATGAAATGCCATAAGTGCAGCTGGTAATGCCAAGCATCGGATCCGAGTAACTAAATGTTTCCAGTCGATACCATCAAGCAATTTCACCGAACTTTATTACAAGCGCTAGTAAAAAATCAATCGTTCGTTGCGAGAAGCAATCTCGTTGTTAGCCAATTAAGACTGGACATTCTTCACTGGCCCTGTGGTGATGTAACATTGAATTCAATTAGTTATAAGAAATACACCGACCGGTAACGATGCTAAAACAACAGAAGGCATTATATGGAACAAAGAAAACTGCTCATGAATATGCAAGTTAATTAACACTGCATGGCAAGGCTGTTCAAATGTCTCGACATATTTGAGATAATTAGAGTAATTATTCAAGTCTTAAAACTGTCATTGTTTGTTCAAATTAAATGATTGGAATTGAGAGTATGTGATTTTATACCAAGATTGGTTCTTTGTAATGAATTGATGTATGTGTACTTTTACTACATACTAATATGATATAAACCCACATTGTTTTTTATGTTGAATTTTAATGGGTTTGTAAAGTAATGTAATGTAGTTTGATTTATATAGTGCCTTATACAGTAGAGTCTCAAGGCGCTGTGGACCAGATGTTACACATTCATATGACTTTCTACGCCCCTAAGTGTCACGTCATGTCCTGCTGCCCGGTACAGGCGCTCAATCATCTGTCCATGGCAGGGGATGTATGGACCAGTACACCGGGGTAACCCCCTACTCGTCTTGAAAGATGTACTGGGTTCTTTATAGTGCACACGAGCCATATGTATACACTCGACCTACGGTTTATAGTCCTTATCCGAGAAGACTTGTTCCATCACCAGAACCATGGTGTGAGAGCGTCTCGAACCCATGCTGTTGTTATTGCTATAGTTCATCGTACTAAAACCATTGGTGTTCAATGGTTATTTTTTAGACCGCACCTCCAGGCATACGAACAAGATGAACCAGCAGAAACAGTAGGTAGATGAAGGATACACTATGATGGAAAGGGATTAAAAAAATACTACCAAAAAATGTCTGGAAAATCTGATTAAATCGTATAAAAACCTCTTTTTTCAGACCTAATTGGTCTATCATATTTTGTCTCTTATGCTAAGATCCAGGATGGATGGGTCTAAGCATAGACAAAAAAACTTTCTTTATGGTCCTTAGGCCCTTTCACAATTAGCTCCTGACCTATTTACGGCACTTGCGAGTGTCAATTTTGGCCTTTAATACAACGATACATTACTTCCATATGATACAGCTTCTGTACAGCTAATTGTAAAACGGAATCATTGAACGATGGGTCTTGCACCACTGTGCGTCCATCGCAAGGTTTTTGTGAAAAGGTATACCTGGGATGCTTCATTCTTGTTATACATTTGTATGCTGTCAACATGGACACCACCTTACCATTAGATCCACCCGGTATATATACCGCATTCAATCACACGATTCGCCACATGATGAAACGCAATATGTGGCAAATCCAAGCCAAATAAGACATGTCGAAAAATTGAAAATTTAGTTTTTTTATAGATTATGAAATTATACATAATTATCTTTAACATACAAAAAAAATAAGTTTCTTTAGATGTTTCCTTGCGAAGTCATGTATGAACAATCGAAGCTCGAACATTCAAAATGTACATTTTGAGAAAAGTGCATTGGAAAATTGCTTATCAGTATACATTAACTAAGCATGGTCATTTTTGCATTTTTTAAACATTTTTTGATCAAATTTTCAATGTAGTATAAAAGTTCAAGTTTAAACTGTGCGTTCTTGAAATAAAATAAAAAATTGAAAAAAAATTACCATTTTTTATTTTTGCCTATTTTTGAAAAACGACTTATGTCTCATTTGGTTTGGCTCTGCCACATATGGTAGGAGCACACTGGCTGGTGCACAACGTGATTTATCTGCTCAGTGGAAGATTTAACATTGTTTATAAAATGAAAAATATTCAGCAATGGTAAGACAATGAATGATCCCTTAACACATCCCTAAGGCCATTTCCGGACATCTAAATACTAAAATTTCCTGGGGAGCATGTCCCAGATCCCCTAAAACTTTGATTCTCTACCAGACACCCTTTCCAAAAGTCTGCATCCACCCCTACTGCTGTTGGTGGCTTATCGTGTGGTAAATTGCATAATTGAAGCACTCATGTTGCAATGTTGTTTGACTGTCTCACACGTTGTACATGCATTTCCTGCATCCTTCCACATGACAAACCGCAAGGGAATCTGCGATCACATCGTGTGCTCAACGTGCGAGAAGCCCCTGACAACTCATACGGCCAAAATTTTTTATGGCAATTTCCACGATCCACTTGCGGCTGGTTAACATTTTTTTCGTCATTACAAGGAGTTGGTCATGTGACATTTGTGAAAACCCATTTAGGCAGGTACAATGTAGTACAGTGTATAGCCCCTGAGCTGGTAGGAATCCCTCTACCTGTGGCATAATCTACTTACTTTTATATAAAATACAAGATTTTTGGTAAGGTACAATTTTAGAAACTAAACCATTATGTTTCATGGTAATGATTCGTAATCAATATTTCAAATGCTATTATTGAGTGGCAGATTTTGCATTGCAAATGTTATGACACTCGAAAAAACCAAATGCAAAAAACATTTCTAATTAACTGGAATTGTGCATTGTTCTTAATTGGACTCTTTTCAGGCATTCTTTGATAATGTTTAAATCTATAACATTGACTCATTGTGTTTCTGCCTAAATCTTGCTGCTCAAAGCCTTAGAAATTGTAGAATTTTATTGATATTATCGGCACAGCAGGTAAAAAATGCAAGTGTATTGCACAGATCGAGGCTGGGAGTCTCAAACAGCCTCAGCTCTACCATGGCTGGGGCTAAGATTGCTTTTTTGACAATATGAAACCCCAGCACTCTAAAACACAGTAGCACTTGATAAGTCACCAGGCAAAAGCCTCCATCCAGACTGGTTCTACAAACCTTGGGTGTTGTATGAGTGAATAGGTAAACCTGAATTCATAGGCTACCCATCGTTTTCGATGATGTCATCGAAAACCCATAATTTTATTTTCAACAATTTCAACAGTTTCAATCAGTATCAGTAAGAAGGAAATTTGTTTGAAACTGAATTAAATATCTTTTAAATACGCTTGAATTTATATGATTAGTAAATTTATAAATATTCATAGTGTTTCTATGTTGTGAAAACATAAAACTTTCATTGAAATAGAATTAGTCTGAACTCATTTGTGATCTGTCATTAATAAAGCACTTTGCAACGTAATTAGCTTAAACTGCCGCCACTATACAGATCAAATAGAAAATGAGTTTACTTATTCTTCATGCATTTTAAATGACATTGATTGTCAATTATTCAAATAATTTATTCATTGGATAATCATAATAATACTTCTGCCTTATAAAACAAGGTCACATGTTTTTTCTAGATATAATTTGAATTGTGATAAAGAATATGTATGCATATTGTTATTACTGTTTAATACTATCAGCTTTTCCAAAATGTTGAATTTCACATGGGGGGGGGGGGGTGGATCTTGCGATCTTTTCCCCCACCCCCAGGGAGAAATTGCAGGTTTTGTTGGGGGTGAACTTATTTTATAAGGTGTTGTCAAGAGCCAGTCTAGCTCCCAATACCAAGCACCCTAAAAGAGCACACCAAATGCGGAAAATACTGTTTTTTTTGCTTGTCAAATTGATAATGGGAACATGCTCACCCTCAATGTTTACCTACCTGTCGGGGTTGCACTCCCTGTTGAGGTATTGCCCTGCTATCATGAAAAGTCCTGGCACCACCACTGGATTGAACGCTGTACCATTCTGTCTCCATTCTGGAGGTATCAAATATGAAAGAGACTAGTTGAGTAGTGTGTGATCTAACATTCATTTAGATTTTTTTTTTAATTTCTAAAAAATTCAAGTTAAAACATATACAGTATTTTATTATTTCTAAGTAATTTCACATAGGTAAATAACTCCCTGGTAGTAAATTTGAGGCTCTTGTTGTCTCCAGTGGTTCTTTGGTTTGCTTGTGGGAGTTGTTTACGACCCGTGTGAGACGGTTATTTTTAACCCTGAGTCTGATTCTAGAGCAAATGACAGGATTTGGGGGTATCTGAGTGTTCAAGTCACCTCAGCCCCATCATGTCTGAAACTAGAATATGAACATTTTGAAAATATCTTCTAGATGCCTGGAAATTGCAATCTACTTTTCTTTTAATACAGTACTCTTCAAATACAAATATTTTTATCTTAGATGAACAATCACGTCATCTGTACCTCCCTGCATCTTCCCCAATTCTTGGCTATGGGCTTACTATATTTTGGTATTATGTTCTTCTTCATCATCAATTTATATTATTTTTTTATGATTTATGAAACCCAGTCAACCTTGACTTTGTTCTAATTTACCAATATGCAAAATATGGTTCTAATCAAATATTCATCTCATACAAAATATAATATTTTTCTTTGTCATTTAATGTAATGGAAGCACATCTTCATGATAATAAATATTGATCACCCTCATATTTTATAGAATTCATTTCAACAAAAAAACAAATTATGGATTAATACTTGTTATTCATCTACAGACTACAAAAAAAAACAATATGTAATGAATTCTTAAATGAACTAGCACGCAACAAGTTTGTATTATTCTTATATATTTTTATAAATGATGCATAATGTGTAACAAAGGTAATATTTCATGTAATCAACAGTGCCCATTTCTTTGTTGTTTATGTATAGTAGTTTGATGTTTTTCTTTGGCAATTATAATTTTGAATATTAATATACTTGGTCATATTGTATATAACAAAAGAAAGCATCTCTGTTGATAATCGTATGGTAGTTAATTTTGTATATAATATTAGGTTTATTTAATGTCTAGGTTTAACATCTTGTTTGAGCTTATGGTTAATGATTATGATATTATTTCGAAATTAATGCTGCCAGCTTTCATTCTAAAAATGTGACAATTTTTGTTTTAATTTGATGGTGATAAAAACCAACCAAAAAGATGATGATGATTTTCTACAGCCGACCTTCTCATTTACAACCTCTTATTTACGAACATTCTATTTTACTAAACTGTTCTATCGACAACATTTATAAAAAAAATAAACTCTAAATTTATATAATTCAGAACAATGCTTTAAAAATTTTCAAATTTGTTTTTTTTTATAAATATATCAAGTTAAACGTGCAATAGGTGAAAACAATTTAGATTTAGACGATACAGTATTTAGTGTACTTTCATTAAGCAGACACCCTCAGGTCCAGGAAATGTGTTCGCGTACTGGAGGTAGCAGTTTATGAGACGTTTAGCCAATAGAGAGCCAAACTTTTGAAGTTGCGTATAAGTGTTTATGTCCAAAATTTTTTGCCATTCTCAATGCAGAGGTCCTCTCAAGTATTTAGACAGTGTATTTTATATTTATTAAATATTATTTATATGTTTTTTTTTTAAGATCAGTTGATTCATTAATAGAATTTTCAACTATTACAGTATAAGGATTTTCCTGGTTGGCCACTTATGGGAGGTAAATTATCATACAAAAAATGAAAACCGTAAGTCAAAAAGTGTCCCTGGCAACTAACGGGAGGTTGCCGCTTATGACATACCAAATGCACTGATTAGATAGGAAGGACAATCATGCTTTCAACGAGTGTCCGTTATGGGAGGTGTTCGCTTACGAGTGGTGTCCGCACAGGGAGGTATAACTGCACTAGGCCTACATATTACAAAAACTTATTGAATGTTTTTTATTTAAGTAAATGAATAATATGTGTATATAATCTTCATCACTCACTGAGAGAGTTAAAAATATTGATAATGTTTGCTTCCACTGTGTATTTGTTTCTTTTTTTCATGAAAAATATAATTGTCTCTCCAAAAACTAATTACACAATAAATGTCTAGGCGTAAATTACAGGAAATTACCTTAAAACCCCACCTGGTTCGTTCATATTGATATCAATCTTGTAAATCTATCATTGGGTTTCTAATCCATGTAACTGTATAATGGCTTTAATAAGCTGCATAATGCATAATATATAAATCATTGTATAAGATAAACACACATGCAAATTATCAAATGATCGAGACAAGTACAACACCAATATCAATTAGTACTATTTTTTCATTTGGTTTGTGTTTATGGTCTACTGTATGAAAAAACATTTTAAAGCTTAACTATTTTTTAATGAAATTATTTACTGTAGAAATTGAATTGCCTTTTGAATGTTACATCTGTCATACCTTATATTATTGTAGCCTACCTGGTTTTGTTTTATAGTAATATATTTATATTATATATATTATTTAATATGGTAATATTTTATTTTAGTTCTGGTATATCAAGGGGGACAAATTTGAGCATCCTCTCACTCTTGTTGCTATTTGAACTTTCAGCTTAACCACCCTACTCTTATACATACTCAATGTTATTGTTTCTCTTAGTCAGCAATACATTTTTTAGAAAACATGAATACAATAAGCATACATGAATCCTGGACCACCCACCCCCTCCCCCCCCCACCCCTGTATGTATT
>JAOTQE010014533.1:0-10898 GCA_025631205.1 Nesometra sesokonis | reverse complement strand
AACACCAACACCAACACCAACACCAACACCAACACCAACACCAACACCAACACCAACACCAACACCAACACCAACACATTGCATTGGAAAATAAGAATAATGGACTAATAAACATACATAATTCAGCAGAGATAGAGTCAAACCCAGCAGCAGATTTTCTCTTTTTAAAGTTTACTACATTCTTTTTTACATCATCACGATCACCAATACCCGGCCCTTTTTATTAACGTTTGCAGAATCATCAACGAACATCTTGCCATTATCATTGACTTAAGCGGAGTTAACACGAAGACGATTGACAATGACAATGACTTTATTTGCTTTGTAAAAATTTGACAGAATTACAATAATACAGAAAAAGAAAGTTTTTTTAACAAAAAAAGGGGAACTTCCTGAAGCGTAATGCTTATTAAAGATTATTATTACATATTATTTTACCTAATTGAAAAGTCAGTTCTTAAATTATATTAATTATCTTCTACAAATAAAGATATGTGTACATGTAAAAAAAAAACATATTTGAAGAAACGAAAATTTTGTGCACATAGTATACATTTCATAAATCGAAGGATGATTATAATGTTGTATATCATAATTTATATAGGCCTAATGTAAAGTTCATATTATATTATAGATGATTCATAGTACTTAATTTTAATTTAAATAAGAATGGTTTGAATAAACATTATTGTCTTAAATAATAAAAAAAAGGTATGGCTGATATTATTAAAGGTAGATGTTTTTTTTATGTTATATAAATGTCTAATAAGTTTTGTTTATATCTTCTTTTAAATACATGAACATTCGTGCAATCTTCAAGTTCATTTGAAAGTTTGGTCCACAATAAAACACCTCTATGTAATAAGCAGAATGATTTTAACGTAGTTTTCCTGTAATTA
Source organism: Nesometra sesokonis (assembly GCA_025631205.1). Taxonomy (NCBI): domain Eukaryota; kingdom Metazoa; phylum Echinodermata; class Crinoidea; order Comatulida; family Antedonidae; genus Nesometra; species Nesometra sesokonis. The sequence goes on along the minus strand of JAOTQE010014533.1, from coordinate 9,999 downwards.
AAATTAAATTGATTCAATTGTCTAGTATTATATTTATGGATGTCTCTACTAAATTTAAAGTATTCTTGAATGATAGGAGGGAGTAATCGTCTATGAGCTTTATACATTGTTACGGCAGTATTTAATTCAATTAATTCAAAAATATTTAGAGCTTTAAATGAATAATAAATTGGTTTGGTATGACTTAAATTATCAGCTTGTCTTGATGATGACGATTGCTTGATTTTTTCAAGTCGCAAATGTGAATCGATGGCTTCTTTAATGACATCAGTATCGACGTAATGCATCGTAATTGTCTCGCAATAGTTTTCGCAACGCGACTAAACTTTCAGCCTGCCAAAAAGTTGGAAAAACTGTCGCAATAAAATTTTGTGTCGTAATACGTTGCAAACATGTAGTAATGCATCGCACTTGCAACGTAAATTTGTCGTATGTCGACGTAATCTGCCACAATAGCGTCACAAAATTCCACAAATCAATGGCATTGACGGCACATCGTAATTATATCGTCATTGTCGTAATTGTGTGGCATCCGAACCGTAATGAAAGAGAATAATCCGTAACTCTGACATAACAATGTCGCAACTGGCGGCCGAAAAAAAAACACACCGTCGCCAAATGTTATAGCGATGATTTAACATCGCAAAGCATCGTCACAACAATCGCCGCCGTGAACCTCGCTTTATTCCACATGTTACTAAACTCATTGCTCACCGTCAGCATTGGTAAATTATAACGAAATCGTGTTTGAAATGATACCATGGAATATTTTTCCGTAAATTTGAGTATTAAACTTAAATCTGCTCCTCAAAATGACGGCGGCTAAAGACAGCCAAATTTATCCAGCATCACGTTTACAAGGCCGGCGAAAGCACTATAAAAGTGATAAGGCAAAGTTGAAGAGTCCACATTATTATTTGACATCAAAACGTGGTCTGGTGAACGCTTGACCAGCCGGACGGCTGGTCTTGGTCTATGGGTAATCAACTGACGCGCTCGTCGAAATTCCGATAGTTGGGCCCTCAACAAGAGGCAAAACGAGAGAAAAAAAATCATTGTTAAAAAAAAATAATAATGTTGTAAAAATAATTTATACTACAACATAAAAACGTTTTGCTTCAAAGGTAGTTAAATGTTGTTTGTATTTTATTTTCTAGATTACTGTATCTACTTACCATTGGTCAATTTCTAAAAGATAGAAACAAATGTCTATGTTCTGATGAACAGTTGACAGTAAATATATTATGATATTTTTTTTATCTAAATCGAAATTTGCCGATTTTAAAACGGCCGACTACAATTAATGCTTTATAACAGTATACTGTATATCAGCTATGAACAATGTATTAGGTATATTCCAGCGTTTGAATGTGGAGAGATTATCCAGTTTACTACTGAAGCAGTATGTAGCTGCACTTAAACAGAAGAGCGCCCTCTATTGTAAGTGTCAAGTTATTTTAACTAAACAAAGTCCACTGAAATAGAATTATGATAAAATAAAGAAAAAAACACATAAATAGATTGGTATAATGAATACTGTAATTAGTCAAATTAGGGTCGGTCCTACATGAACTCCCTTCTCGAATAAATACTCCCCCAGCGTTAGGTTTGGTAGCCACGGTACTTCTTATTTTACCCCGTGACGTTTGCCTGAGACTACTCTAGTATAGTCTCACGTTTTACACTATCATGTTAAAAAAGCAATTTACAAAATATGTCTTATAATTTTAGTGCAATTAGCTTGGATTTACTACGAGAACCATTAATGATCTACTAAATCATGATTACGTCATTGATTTCCTATTTAAACTCACAAATGCTTAAAACAGTGAAACGATACTTGAACTATTTTCATTTTTTTTTCAATTTTTATGCATTTATTGCTTTAAAGTAGGGTCACTATCGGAGCATCCAATACATTAGATAATCAAATGATACTCGAATGTTTTGCCGTACGAAATTTGTACGCAAACGTCCAGTCAACTCTTTCTTAAATTAGCAGAATGCGTCATAATTTTAAAATGATTTTATCGCTAAAAATAATTTGATATTAACATTGACAACTTGACATCAGGTAAACCCTGTCATCGACCGTCCAAGTTATAACGGTTATAGCGCCCCCTTTTGTCTAGCCAAGTGGTTTGGTATTATAGAAATAAGAAATATTTTCCGGATTGACACTAATGTCGAAATGCATGAAAACATTATCACGTAATCAGTCGGTTTTTTCAATTTTTATATTATCATATACATAATATATACTCAATAAGTCAATGTTGATAAGATATTGGTCGTGGTTGATGTTGTGTTTACTAAACGCAGGGCCTACACTCATTTGTCATCCTATAAAGTTTCCTAATAATTTGGAATAAATGTATCTTCTATGTACTTTTACATTATTTTTTATTATTGAGTAGTAAAATGAAGGAAATAAAAACATTATACAATATGATGTTTGTGATTTAAAGAGATGATAAAGACGCCGACGCCGCCGGAGACGAGAAAGAAGAAGATGATGATTTCGGAGATGATATCGACGACGATGATGATAGGCCTAACAAAGGTGACTGGATGATAACGACGAAGACGTTGATGATGATAATAATGATAATTACCGTATGGATAATTGTGGTTAATAAATCGATCAATCCATGGTAGTCTGCCTGCTTCGAGCAGACGATACCGTCACCAGGCTGAGAAAATCTGACCCATGCCATAATTATTATAACGAGAGTTAGGAGTGTACTTTAACGGAATGCTAAAGAATTCGTAAAAAGACAGTCAAATTTTTGTATTCTTATTTCCTCCAATATGTTTTGAGTTTTTGAATTTGTTTTCAAATTTGTGTTTGTTTTGTTAGTTTTTTGAATGAGTATATGATGGTTCGTGGTCGAGGTTTGACCTTGTAAATTCCATTCCAGCTTTTAGAAATTGAATGTACAGTATTCATAGGTAAGAAAACACACACCTTAAGGTATGTAAGCAAACAGAGTTCGTGTAGCTTAAAGTTGTAGATTTGGGTAAGAAAACACCCCCGAGGGGATAAAGACCAATTCAATATGTTGACAATAGTTGCAATTGTTTACTTAAAATGGATACATACGATTAGGATTTTGTTTAAACACTTCATCGGTCCGAGTGTATAGATATAATGAGCGCAGTGCACACGATCCACTAGGTTCGATTCCCAAAGCAGGGCTGGAGTTTCTCTTCGATTCCTAAAGCGACGAAATGTTGAGTGTTGATTAATACACGGTAAATGATTAGGTGGAGTTGGGAATACTTTCATATAAGCTGTGTGCGAATGAATGAGAACTAAGCGTCAAACCGATGCGAGGATGTCGATTATCCGGCTGAGTGGAAGGAAAAAAGGGGCGTGGATTCAATTATTTACCGTATGCCAATTACGCATACTCAGCCGGCGAAGGGTTTCAGTGATTGTGGCTCATCAAGCAACAACCATACAATTCTCCACTCAACCGATCAGTTTTTTACAATTATTTCAGCCAGAAAACAGTGACATGGTTACTAACTTCCGGTAATAACAAATAGACATGTATAAAGCTGAACACGCTCGCTAAAATATCTCAGAATAAACTGAACTGAACGAAGCGAACCGTTGCACAGTATAATTAGTTCAGTAAACTTGGAAAGTAACACAATTATACCAGATATTACACTGACAGTACACAAACTGTACTTGGGACATTTTTAACTTATTGTGTATTTCTATTTAGTTGAAGTAAACCGCCGGTACAGAATGCATTCCAATTCTGTTTACATTCTGACTGTACTTCTACAGGTAATCTTTCACGTTCCGTATTACTGCCAGGGAGTTCCTGTCATCAAACAGACTTCAGAAACTATTACTGCTGCTTCTACCAAAGTTCCAACAGATCTTGATAACTTTTTGGAAATTGACTCAAATGATTTTGTTTCAAAAGTTAAAGAATCGCAAGAATTGTTAGATAAATATAAAGCAATTGAGGATTTATTACAAGAAATTGAGCATGATAAGGAAGCAAAATATATGAACCAGGATTTTGGTTGGTTGCAAGATATTATACATGAATTCTCATCATCAAAAGACAGTAAAAATAGTGAGCGTGTGAAACGAGCCAGTGTGGATCTTGCAGACTTATCAGGTGTTGACATCAATGTCTTACCTCAATCGCCTGGAGATAAAAGAGCTGGTCGTAGGAAGGGAGGACGAAGGAATGGTCGTAGAAAACAAAATATCGTACCCACACGTACAGTTGGACACCGACGGAACAATATTGAAACACCTTTAAATAGATCGATGATGTTGAAATATCCTTACAAAAATGTAGTTCGGGTGACGTCGAGTCAAAGATCTGGGTGCTCGGGGATTCTCTTGGATAACATGCACGTGTTAACAGCTGCGCACTGCGTCCACAACCAAACACACTTTCTACCGAATTGCAATGCGATGCGAGTATTGCTTCCATACGTACACGGATTCAAGGTCTTGCAGATCTCAACTATTCGCGTTCCGTTTTTATGGTTACGTCATAGCTCAAATTCTGAGAGGAGACGTCATAAAAGTTATGATTACGCAATTATTAAACTAGAAAAGTCAATTAGGCAAAGACAGTTTATGCCATTTGGACTAGAAAACCACAAAAGAGCATCTATAGCAGACACAATATCATATTCCTGGTATCCACTTAGTAGCGGTCGTTTTAATCAGAAGAAAAAAACTTGCCGGGTTGATGTAACTGATTTTAAAAGAAATGGTGACGAACTCAATGTTGATTGTAACGCAGAGGTTGGAAGCTCTGGTTCTGCAGTTATTTTAAGCACGCGTCGTTATGGAACGCGTATTATTGGGGTAGTATCGAATAAAATTATAAACACAGGGATGGACGAAATTAGTGTTATAACAACTCCTAAGCTTATTAACATTTGTTCGATGATTGCAGTAGATTATAGAATATCAGACTATGATGATAAACTACCTAATAGTTGTCCAAACGACTCTAGTTTTAGTTATGATAGTTCGAATTATGTATCATATCAAAAACAAAGAGCAACGTGAAGGAACATTATTGACGAGTGCTAATTAATTCGGCGCTTAATACCAAAGACAAGACGAGCTATAGAAGCGATTAAAGAAGCCAAAGCCTAGGCTGCCGACGGGAGCATTCCGTAGCAGAAAGAGATGCCGAAATCATTGAATTGGTCCGGGCGCTAATCTAGTGATGAAAGATTCTTGGCCTAGGTTATTGAAATGTGGCGAATTGAAACATAAGCAGATACATGCGAGGTCATGGGATTATTAATGAATGCATACAAACAATCAGGGTCTTGTACACAACCTTAGTTAAGATCAAAATACTGATCTGTTAGAAAATATTACAAAAACGGTTTCAACTTTAAATTAAGAAAATATTAAGCTTAATCTGCGAATTAAGCACGTACATCGGACTAGAATAAGCTTTTTAAAACTATCTTTGCTTATAAATGTAAAATTGCCATTTTATATAAACATAGTAGTTTGCTAAGTTATATACATCGTTTGGATGTTGACCCTTAAAACACCTTTACTGTTAAAGTTGTATTGTCACTTAAAATGATCAAAAAGTCACCAGCATTAACTTATTAAAAAGAAAAAAACTTAAGTAAAATTAACACGAAAGTTATTAACTTAAGAACAGAAATAAGTGCATCTGTAAATGCTATTAAACTTGTTTAACCGAAAAATAATCAAAACTATAAGCAGCTTGTGGTTTTTGCCTTAATTTAGCATTTAACTTTGCAAAATCATGGCCTAAATACTTATAAAATACTCTAATTTGTAATGGTACAGTCAACTTATGTATTTCTTCAATATAAGTAAGTTAGCTTCAAAGGCTATATTGTGTCATTTTCAGGTGACAATACATCTTTAAATTTGTTGATATATCGCATTTATAAAGAATTACCAAAAGACATGCTGCTATGGGAGGCTGATTTATATGATTTTGATTGGAAGTAAAGGGGTTAAAATAGGTTAAAGTGTGTGAATCGTATTACTGAAAGTAAAACATGAGAACATAAATAGAACAACTCGTATTTAATTTATTTGTAAAACAGGTAATGTAATAATTATTGCCCCTTACCGTCCGCATCAAGTGCAAATGTTTCGATTGGCGTTATCTTCCAAAAGGTGACTTATTATGAAGTTGAATATTATATAATGCCAATCCAGGGACGTTCACAGACATGGTCAATCTATGGGACAAAACAAAAAGTAGTATTTGAAATATTTGACAAATTGACTAAGAAAGCTATTCATTATTTTCATTTGGAACTATAAAAAAAATAGTAGAGTGAACGGCACACGCAAGTGAATGGCGCATTCAAAAATATTTTCATCGTATTCTTGCAACATTTTAAATAATGATCCGGATTTCGGTTACCGGTTAACATGAACTAAGCCTGATTTTTATGTCAATGATTTTTTTTTATCGACAACGTTCACCCGATGAACGTAGAGTTAATACAGAGTTCAAATATGCTACATTTGTTCCTCAAACATTGTTGTACCAGTGTACAATGAGTTCCAACGCCTATCGGAATGTCGAAAGATTGTTATAAAGCTGATGAACCGTCTAAATGCGGATTATTATTGACTAATTTCAAAGATAAATTATTCTCTTAGATTTCTGCAGTATTTTGAGTTGAAAGTATTAAAGAAAACAATATTATTATTATTAAATGTAAATATATATTATATATATATTTGTGAAAAGTGAAATAGAATTATTTATGAATCCGAAACAATAAAATTTTGTTTTTATTTAAACGTACTTCATCGTTTACCGTATTTCCTTTAATCTGTCCTTGTGATTTCGTTTCATCTGATGTTGATTGACAAAATACATATCCAGATTGCAAATTAAGAACAGGTTATACTATGTTGGTATATAGCAAAATCAAGAACGATGCAAGATTAAAATGTACGAGTAGTATCATATATTGAGTCTATACTACTACTACTACTACTACTACTACTACTACTACTACTACTACTACTACTACTGCTGCTGCTGCTGCTGATGCTACTGCTACAAGAAATTTAGTGAAATTTTAAACTGTTACTTATGTTAAACCAATAAAACGTAGAAAATGTACCTTTATACTGCATTACGTCTGAAGAATCTGACAAATTGTTAAAAATACAGGTAAATGTTTACGTTTCATTGCTTCAACATAAAAGTACAAAATCGCCAATATAAATAAAGTCTATAAAAATTGAAAATATTATGGTTAACGAAGAATTTTATTTTTCGATCGTTCAAACAAAATTTTCCGTTAGTATTACAACACTTAAAGATAGTTATTTATGATTCCGGAAAATTAATCAATTTGAATCTTAGGCCTATTTCTTATATTGAATAAAACTGAACATTCCATGTTAGAAGGATATTCCTAAAACGATGGGCACGTGCGAATGATAAAATTAACTATCCAACAAACAAACAAACACAAGGGACTTAAATAACAGAAGAAGAAAGAAGATAAACAAACATAGGCCAACCGAGAATTGGACCAGATAAACAATCGAACTGATAAATTCGAACTGGTCAATTAAATTTTAATCTCTGGTTATAGGTCTGCTCACTTGAATGCAGCATCAACTGAGGCAAGAAAATAAAATAGACGATTCACTTCTTCATCTACATCTCCATCTCCATGCCAACACAAAATATACCAACGACATTTATATAACCACATCTACATGCACCCATAATACAAACATCAGATACCATAATCACGCCCATACACAAACAAAATACGCCAAACTACATTTATAACCACAGCCTACACTGGACTTACACTACCACATCCAAAATAACTACGCCAATACACACCAAAACACACCGATACATCCAAAAAAACTATGCCCTTAGCGTCAAAATACACCAACCACGTCTATATAGGTGTAGGCCTACATCCAAATCATACCAACCATATTCACATAATCACGCCCATTTAAAACACAACCACATCCACATAACCGCGCCCATTTAACACACCAACCACATCCACATAACCGCGCCCATTAACACACTGACCATATCCACATATCCACGCTCATTTAACACACTAACGACTTACGAATAACCACGTCCATTAACACAACACATCATCCACATAACAACGCCAATTTAAAGCACCAACCACATCCACAAAAACCGCGCCAATTTAACACCCCAACAACATCCACATAACTACGCCTATTAACACCAACCACATCCACACAAGCCACCCTATGTTGGGAATCAAATGGAAAAAAAAACTACTAGGCCTGTTTTGAAAGTTCATCTGCCTCAGGCCGGGGCCGTGATTGGGGTGGGGACGACAGTCAACTTCAATCTATCGCTGAAATGGGGTTGACATCCACAGACCACAGTGACGCGAAAATATCACAAAATAGGACCTAACAAGTATTTGTGTTGCCCAATCACATTGGTCATGAAATTCCCTTTCTTTTAGTAGGACCGTATGTATTTTCCAGTTTTATTTGAATATGTACATACGCTATTTTTGCGATAATTTTATGCATAATTTACAATTCTCAGTTTAACTTTATGTAGGATATTTTTTACAATTTTTGGAATAATTTTAAGCTTTCAGCAAAAAAAAAGTTGCAGATAAACATATCCAAGACAAACCACCCCACCCCCCACCCACAAAAAATAAATAAACTTAAAAAACAAACAAACAAAAAAGAACAAAAATCGCCGAGAATGATTTCGAAATTTTGGATAGGTCGGATTTGGGTCACAAATATTTTTAGGTCTCATATTAACCTTTTAAATCGTTAACATTGTAATATTTTAAATATTTTGTTCAATTGCATCAAACGGTACCGCCTCTAGTACTGGCTGAAAACTGAGATCGTTCCACAAAGTATTGTTGGTACAGTTAGAGAAATAATTACATAATTAAGATTAGTAAAATGGTGATTTGGATTAAGTCAATCGCACCTAGGATTTGCTAACTAACTTAATGATTATGAACATAATACTTGGAATATTGATACCTAGGATTACCCTAGGATTTAGGACCACAGTAAGACTATACTAATAGGCCCCTCGTCGATGATAGATATTCACTCGTAACGGTAAGAAAAATGCGATTCGTAGATGAAAAAGATGCGGTTACGGATTTAAAAGGTCGGGAGACGGGGTGGGGGATTCAGCTTAAAAAAACTATAAAAACTTGGAATAACCTCAATGCCCCTTTGAAAAGAATTTGAAAATCATTATCTCCGTCACTGATTGTACAGTCTAAATATAATCTAAGAGAGTGAAAACAGCTCTTTCTGCAAGAACCATGAAAAGTCACTCCAAGTGGTGAAATGTCACTCCAAAGGAATGCGATTACTCATTCGGTTGTAGAAAATTAACTTCCACAAGAATAGACTTGGAATTCTGAAAAATCCCTCTTTAAGAGTGGTCCATCAGGCAATTCTCTACCTTTTGAATCACTCCAAAAGAGTAAATTTTTACTCGGTTACATGGCGAGAGTATTACTGTGAGCAACACAACTGTCTGACTACAGCAGAATTAGGCCTATGTTTCTCAGTGTCATTTGAAAATGAGTATTTAGCGAATGGCAACATCTTCTTCGATGAAGATTGTACCACTAACAGTACCGTATGTATTTTAAAATGCGAATAATCGGAGATATCCAGCCTGCGAGAACCGAATGGATCGCGCCGAATAATTTCGTTTGTCACTCAGTGAGTATATATCATAATATTTCCGTTTGTAGATTCCATGTGAAATGAGGCGTTGCGAACTACCCGTCCACATCAAAGGTCAATAACTTGCCATAACTTTTATGGTGGGTTCCCACTGCCGATCAGACGAACTCGATCAATCCCGATCAAGTTAATTTGGACTGGTTCGGCTCGCTCGGCAATGGTATTCGAGGTCAATCTACCTTGATCGGCATCGGCAAAATGATCGTGAAGGAAACACGAGC
>JAOTQE010014522.1:0-10899 GCA_025631205.1 Nesometra sesokonis | reverse complement strand
TCCACTGTTCAGGGCGTTCAGGCCTATCTAATCTGACACACAATGACCCCGAGAGGTCAAATTGCTGTACAGATTAGAATTAGCTGCTTCGCAGCAAATATTGACGCCAACCATGGTGCGATCGAGTTAAGCATGTTTTTCCTTCAAATATTAAAATAGACAAGTCTACATAGACACTTTCGAAAAAAAGAAGAGTAGATCAAAGAGTTCCATTTCCAGAAAATTTTACAGTCCCAAACGAGAGGCTGATGTAGATTTTTTTTATTATAGCCCCAGCCCAACTTAAAATCAAATGACCTCTAATAATAATCTTCAAAGTCCTTAACAACACCATTTAACTGATACATAAGCCAGAGCTTCGGAAGGCCTGGTTTCTAGCTTATTCTGTGCTTCTCACCTGTCGAACCCGCTTTCAAAAATCCTGCCGACGCCCATGTGGACAATGCCGTATACAGTAATTATCTTGCATGGAACACTGAAACATGCAAGGTCGATTTGAAGCTTCCGTAAGTCAGCATTCAGTAAGATGAATCGTTCGCTTACGAGACGTTGTAGTTAGTAAACTCCTCCGTCTTCATTCCAAAAGTGTCATCACTGTCAAGGATTTGTGTACACCTGATAATTAAATAAAACGTAAACACAAGCCCCGTTACTACAATCTATTTGATTAATAGGTCTAACAAAGTGAAAAATATTATTTAAAAAAAACAATAGGCATCTATAGTTGAAAATATTCTTATAATATAATTTTGTTTAAAAGTAATAATAATAGTACATTATATGAGAATATGTTATATTTTGGTTAAAACTTTGTTCAACAACCTACAACAGCCTACTGCTGGGAAAAGCCTCCTTCAAATCTCGCCACTTGATTCTATTAATGGTTTCCCTGTCTGTCCCTACTTCTCTTGAGTTCATCACTCCATCTTGATCTTGGCTGTCCCCGTTTCCTTTTACCATAAAGTGGTTGCCATTCTGTGATTAGTCGGATCCATCTTTCATCCTTCCTTCTTGCTAGATGTCCAGCCATTTTCATTTAATTATCATTGCAGTGATAATTATACATTATTAGTTTATTTGTTCTCTAATCCAATTTTTTCAGTCTTTTATGGTGTAACCTCTCATTATTCTTTCCATACTTCTTTGTCTAGTTTGATGAAGTTTTCGTTCCATGTTAATGTCCACTTTCTACTTTAATATTTACTAATTCAGATAGTTCATAGATGGGTCAGAGTATATTAAGGTCATATTTTTCGCTTTATCCGTCAGTCAGTTTGTCCATTGGTTGGTGTGTTTGTCGGTTGGTCGGTCTGTCGCTTGCTCGGTTAGTTGGTTTGTCTGTCGGTTGGTCGTTTTTTCGCTTGGTTAGTTAGTTGGTGTGTCTGTCGGTTGGATGGTTTGTCGCTTGGTCGGTTCGTTGGTTGGTCGGTCTTTCACTTGCTCGGTTGGTTGTTTTTTTTTCTATCGGTTGGTTTGGCCGTTGATTGTCATTACGCCTGAGAGGATTTATTCCAGAGTTTTGTTATTTTTCCATAATTGTTTTCATATTTAGTGACAGTTTCTCTGTGATGCCTGCCGGTCATTCATTGTTCAGTCATTCAGTCAGTCAGTCAACCGGTTGGTCAGCCATTCGGTCAGTCAGCCATCCAGTCAGTCATGTCAATCAGTCAGTCATTCGGGCAGTCAGCCGGCCGGCCGTCCTGCCATCCAGTCAGCCATCCAGACAGTCATGTCAATCAGTCAGTCAATGTAACAGTAATCATCTTAGAGATTATAATTTTGTTATTGATTTCTTTTTAACGTAAAACTTTAAACAAATATGTCTGATAATTATAATGGTGACGTCATGTTGTTGGTAGTGGTTTCCTCGACATTCCTTGTTCAAAACTATAAGAGTCGAAAGATTCAAGATTCAAGAAAGTTTGTCTTCATATGTGAGGTGTCGTGACAAAATGAGTCGTGTTGTACACTAGGTCATTTAGTGATATTCACAAAAATAGACAGAAATTCATAATTTCACAAAAATGAGATTTCTTTTGTTTGTTAAGTTTAGTAATTAAATTTTATGATTACATTTTTCCTGTTTATGTTTATTTACAATCAACATATTTTTGAACTACATTTTGTAAAGGCTATTTTTCAAAATCAATGGAAAAACATACAGGAAGTCAACAGTTGTTTATCTTTAAAGTCGATTTTCTTCAAAGTGTGTTTTCACACACCTATGTTTTAAAATGATTTTTCTCTGGTTATACTGAAGCTATGAACCTCATTTAAAAACCTATTTAAAGCTTATAATCTCGTCTAACAAAATACAACAATAACTCAATCTGTACAACACGACTCATTTTGTGGTGACACCTCACATATATACAATTTCAAAGAAATTTTGGCTGTGTAGCTTTTTCAGTATAAACTTAAGAAAATTTTGAAACACAGACATACAATCATTCATTATTTTTTTTTTATTCCAACATTAAGTTAAAATACATTAAAATGCGCATAAAATAAAGATAAAATCTTTATTTTTAGAGTAACAATTTTGTTATAAATTTCCAACAGAGGAATAATATTACATTTTATTTTTCTTAGCCTATCATCTTTTTTTCTTATTGTCATTGGTTAAATTACCTAAAAACATAGCATCAGGTTACTTCGCATGAATTTAATGTTCTAAGAATTTTTTAAAGATTTTACAAGAAAAAAATCAATCAAACAAAAATTTAAAATATTGAAATTTGATATAGTTTTTAACACATTCAACAACTTTCAAAAATGGAAGTGTGACGTTTTTGTTTTCGTAAATTTGCGAAACCTCACTAATGTAATAGCAAAAACGTTAGCTTATGCTGATCTCATCAGATCTAAAAACCCAACTAGTTATCCTCGTATTAACAAGTTATACGTGAAAGTATAGTCTGGTTACAAATGTCACACAATACTTCGTTGGGGTTTTTTGGGGGAAGGTGTAAATGTAACATTTTTAACACATTTGGAGTACGCTGATTTCAAAAATAAAGTTGTCAATTTTCTGGATTTTATCTTTGGCGGCCATTTTGGATTTCAAAACGGCCGCCATTTCAAAACATCCCATAACTTCGGTCACAAAGCATCTTTTTTCATGATTTTAGTGTCAAAATGTGTTCTTTGATTATCACTCCATCCAAATCTGACATTTGAAAAATTCACGGTTGAAGGACATATTGGATTTTAAAATGGCTGCCATTTTTACTTAATATTAGATATAATAACAGAAAATATGTTATAGTTATTACCTATAGGCAAATCAATCTGAAATTGCCTGTTTTGAATGATAATAATGAGAAGATTAAATTCCAGTAATCATACAAGTGGTTTATACCACAGTAATATGCAAAGTACTGTATATTCAATATGCAAATTAGTAGTCCCCAAATTGTGGGACTTCCATATCTCTTGATATGGATCTCTGGTGGTCGTAGAGAGTTGATATTTCTTTTAAATTGTTTGGAAGACACATGTATATTATTTACTGTAATGGAAGGTAATGCGTCAAATGACCTTTGGCCCTACTGTACAGAATTTACATATAAAAATGCCCGGGACTTTCATATCTCTGCAATGAGTTGTCATAGAGAGCTTATTATTGTTTTCAATTATTTGGAAGAGCATGTTTATATTTGATGCAACAAAACATTTCTCCATAAGTGCCAGAAAATACGTCAAATGACCTTTGACCCTTACTCTACAGAATTTACATAAAGTGCCTTTCTTTTGTTTGTTATAGTTATAAGGTCCGCTCGAGCGGACCTAACAAGGACTTAAGTGGGGCACTAAGGTCCGCTTCGAGCGGACCTAACAAGGACTTAAGTGGGGCACTAAGGTCCGCTTCGAGCGGACCTAACAAGGACTTAAGTTAGGTTCTAAGGTCCGCTTCGAGCGGACTTAACAAGACAGCGTAATAATGTAGGTTGATCAGTGAATCAGTATTCATCATTCAAACATATATGTTACTTCAACTATATTCTTATATTGATTAGACCTACACTTTACTGTATATCGATCATCGAATATAATAATTTTGAAATTAGATCATTATTCAAATATTGCGTTGGAAATACATTTAATCCTATTTTGATTATATCTTGAAACAAACTAATTATATTATATTTTGAAGAAAGAATAATTATTGTATAAAAGCAACAAATAAACACTAACTCGAAATACAAAATCGACGTTTTGATATGTCGGTTACCTGACATCTGACATATTTTTTCGTCAGTGACATCACAGAGACAAACTGTTACACGCATGGGGAAATGCCAGGTGTGTCCATTCACAAAATCTCCTTGTTAATTGCTGGCGCGCGTTTTGCATATCTTTACGCGCCATACGCGCACGCAACAGGTTTTGTCTTTTCATGGTGTCACTGACAATTTTTATCGACAATGATTGGTGAAGTGAAGTCAAATTTGTTGTTTTAATTTTGGATGTCTGGTAGCACGATATCCGATCATGCGAAACGTGAACCATAGCAAAAACAACAGCACGAATTGGCCCGCTCGCACCATGGTTCTGGTGGTGGAACGAGTCTTCTCGGATAAGAACTATAAACCAGTGTACACACACAGTTCATATACTTAATCTTTCGACACGACTAGAGGTTACCCCCGGTGTAGTGATCCACGCACGACCCCAGTCGTGGACAGCCGAAACAGCGCAAGTACAACCCAATACTTGATGCATGACATGATGTGACAATTAGGGAAGTAGAAAGTCATAAGACTGTCTAACATCTGGTCCACAGTGCCATGAGCATTTTCTAGATGGATGATTGGCGCGTATATAAATATCCACCAGTATTACTATTATTATTTCGGTTGCGAAAATTGGTCGCTCCCTAGTTTTTTACGTCTGGCCAGGGAACAATTAAATGGTCGGGCGTGGTGTATGGATCTAACGACTACTTTGTTCGTTTGTACATGAAGACTCACAAGTAGAGGCATGCATGCTCAACGGCGATAGCTGTTAGAAATCCTTGATAATATTCAATGGCAATACGTTACAATATAGCCTACCTACCATAGGCACAATTACTATTCTATGTGATACCAGGAAACACAAGGACGTATCCAGGATTTGGCAAAGGGGTGTGCTCGACCTGGGTTGCATTCTGAGAAGCAAACAAGAGGCTTTCCCTATTTTTACCCCAATTTCTTGATTTTTGGTGTTTCTCGTCACATTTTAGCCCTCTTATCCTCTCAAGGGGGTGTGCCCATTTCCGCTGTAGATGGGTGCTCGAGGTCCAGATTTCCAAATTCTTTTCCTAATTTTACTGTTCTTAAAGTATCCGAAGGGTGTGCTCAAGCACCTCAGCACTCCCCCCCCCCCCCACGTAAATACGCCACTGGAACAGTAACTGTTTCATTGTGATACAATTTATGTTAAGACAAACATGATTAGTATTTGAACCATTACATGAACACATTAATCTTAAAGGGCTGGTTCACCAAAAAAATTACTATTCATTATATGTTTTAGCTAATCATAAAAAGTATATTCAGCCCTATTTGGGAAATTTTAGGATTTTTTTCCTTGTGTATTAAAACATATAATACAAATAAACGCTAGATTTCATCCCTATTCTTTTACACACAATGGCAAAGTGGGTAATTTTTTATTATCAAATAAAAAACATCAGAAATGAACAATTAAAGTTAAAACACACAAGAATAGTATTTTTCTATATATTTTTAGAATGTCCGTTGATTTTTTATAATTTATTTAAAATACCCTTCTTCTAGACAATTTGTATGTAAAAGAATAGGGATTCTATCTTGTAATTTGAGCTACTTCACCAATAATTATGATAGGTAAAATAAATCAAAACAATTCTGAAACAGGGCGTAATATACTTTTTATGATAAACAAAAACATAACCTAGTTAATTTTTTGGGTGAACCTGCCCTTTAACCATCAAATATCTCATAATAGAGATAATGTTTAAATGCTAATTCATCAAGTTAAATTAAGTAAACATACTTACTCGATTGAACAAAGAAAAAAGAAAATCGAAGATAAAGTCATACCACAATTCATGGTTATATGTATCCACGCTCGTTAAGCATGTTTTACATTGCGTAGCGTAATGTAGTAACACTGATATAGACACATCAGCTATGCTTATGTCATGCTAACACCGTGAGCCTAAGTTGAATAATTTCCGCCAATTTCTATGATAAGTCGGAACGCAGGCAATGGGAGATATATCAAATGCTCGATACGTCCATCGCAATATTAAAACACAAACCGTTTGTGACTTTCTGCTTCGATAATTCATTTATTAATCAATGATTCCTAGAGTGGCGTACACTAAAGATTGTACTCAAGATGAGTTCATTATTTTTAAACCAATCAACAGCCGTGCGTAACGAGTGATGCGTTATGATTACGAGCACAATAAAAATTAGTGCGGTAAGTATAACTAAATAATAAATAATATTTACCAATAGTTTTTTTTTATAAATACCTGGTGATGATCCTATGGAGCTGAAATACAATGTAAATGTTGGTGACTAGGGTTTTACACAACCATGGTTTATTGGCGGTACTATGAGGCATACATAATGAAGGGTAGATTTCCAGCCATAATTACACCATTTCAGATTCAGATTTTCACGCAAAGTGCTTATTCAAGAACAAAATTTTCACGGAAAGTGCTTGCATAAATAATTATTAGCCTCGCCAAGAGCGAAGCTCTAGGGGAGAGTATTGTTTTTACCCCGTTTCTTCTCGGCGGCTGATATGGCGGCGGTTGTGGTGAATGTGTTGGGCAAAGTTTGTTACCACGATAACTAAAATTCTATAGGTCTAATTGGTTTCAAACTTGGCAAACTGCAGGATTATAACAAGAAGATGAACCCTATTGAATTTGGTACTTCAATGATTTTTCTAATTACTAATTTGCTTAATTAATAATTAATAAAACAGTAAAATTACACTTAATATTACCATAACTTTTGTCAAAAATTAACAATTGGGTTTAAAGTTTAATATGTGGTGTATTGATTTTTTTTCTAGTAAATATCGATTCATATTTTGATCAACACACATTTTGTTTTCTTATTTTTTCTAATTAATGTATTTAATAAATTATGAGTTTGACGCAATTTGCGTTTTATTTAACGCGGTTTGAGTTTCGCAAACGCGTTTTAAACTCGTTATGGTTAATATAGATGCGTTATCAGACGCAATTGCCTTTTAACGCAAGACTATGGAATTGGATTATATTTTCGTTGACTGCGGGGTCTGGAAACGTACAAATAAAAGGTAATTATTGAACTTGATATTTTTATAACCCTAAAAGTTAGGCCTACATCATCAGTTCTATAGAAAATTAGGATTTAGATTTTCACAAAAGACTTGAAGCACCGTTTCGGCGCTAATATATAAGATTTTTGGAAAAAATGAAAATTAAAAAAAAACAAATATCAAAAATTTAGAAAGAATTTTAGTCTATAGTCTATAGAAAGTAAATATACTACCTAGCCCTAGTCAAGCCTAGGCCCTATAAAAAGACCGTACAAAGTGTGACAGAAAGTAATTACAAAGTGTGACAGACAGACATTACAAAGTGTGACAGACAGTCATTACAAAATGTGACAGAGAAAGTCATTACAAAGTGTGACAGACAGTTATTACAAAGTGTGACAGACAGTCATTACAAAGTGTGAGAGACGCAGTTATTACAAAATGTGACACATAGTTATTAAAAAGTGCGACAGACAGTTATTACAAAGTGTGACAATTATTACAAAGTGTGACAGACAGTTATTACAAGTGTGACATACAGTCATTACAAAGTGCGATATGCAGTTATTACAAATTGTGATAGCATACGTAGTGCGACAGGCAGCTATAACAAAGTGTGATAGCTCACAGATAATACCGGTACAAAGTGTTAGAGACAGTTATTACAAAGTGTGATAGCTCACAGATAACACACAGTGTGCCGCATAGTTATTACAAAGTGCGACAGGCAGTTATTAAAAAGTGTGATAGCTTACAGCAAAGATAGTATAGTAGGGAAGATATCACACTTCGCTTAAAAATTAGAGACACGCTCGAGTTAGAGCGCCTCTTACGTCCAGTAGGTAAAAAGCTATCTTGTGCATATGGATCGCAATGGTAAGATACGTTGTTCGTCCATAAATTCTGCAAATAATCCCCCCCCCCCCAAAAAAAATACCAAACTGCTATTTTTTTCGTTTTTTCAAAGATAAAGAAAGGTGATTAGAAGGCATATTTTGTTTTTCGAAAACCTGTTTGAGATAAATAGTACCATAGGCTAGCCAAACCGTCTCCTCCCCGTTCTAATAATATACAACTAGTAAGGTGTACCGTATCTAGGAATTGTGGAAGGATGCTCAACCCCAATCGGAATTTGATAAGCAATAAAAACAAACCCCTTATTTCCCGCACTTTGTGCCTTTTTGTGAATGAGTACATGGTTCCAGTGACGGATTTAATGGGTGGGGCAGACCCCCGCCCCCACCTTTCGGAAAGTAAAATATATCAATATTATAATAATATTGTCTATAAAATGAAAATATTCAGCAATCATAAATAAAAATTGATCCCTTTCCACGCCCCTGAGGCCATTTCCGGACACCTAAAAAAAAAATCCCCGGGTGAGCATGCCCTATAAAAAAAATCATCATCATCACTTTATAGCACTTTAATTAAACCATAAAGTACCGTATTATGTATGAAAAATGTTTATAAAAAAACAAAGGATGTTATCTATGTACTTTTGGCCCTAATCAAGAATAAATGACACTAAAAACGCATAATTGTTTTACTCTAATGCGAAACAATTTTTTAATAAATAAATTAAAATTTTCACTTTTCAAGTTGCATCTACAAAGCGGAAGATACAATAAAAGTAAAGATTTATTGTTTTTAATGCTATAAATAACGATTATCCGATTATTGACAAAACATTCGCATTTTCAACAAAAAAAAGTATTCATGAATCGGAGATTGGAATATTTTTTTTTCATTTTAAATTATTTATGTCGGAGGTTTGGCTATATCAGACCAAAAATATAAATTTATTTTAATTTAAAATCCTATTTTTCTGCGTCTGTGGGTTCACGAAACAAGGTATGTCTTGTCCATAATAAAAACCCCTAACTTTAATTGGACGACAACATTGTTTTTCCTAAAATTTAAGAAATATAGCACATTATCGTAGCAACTTTGAAAGACATTATAAATATGCTTTTTTTTCTAAATCTGAAATTGCATTTATAGTATATAATTTGCTATAAATTTGCATGTTTCTGCCGTATTTTCGGTCCTTTGTTACATATTCCTGTACTAAAAGATAGCGACAAACTTTGCGTTTACCTATTCGTCGTGCGAGGCGCACTTTAAAAATCAGCAATGGCGCTTTCCATATTGTCTCGCATTCGTTTGCATTGCGTGAATAGGAAGTGTAATATCTTCCCCACTATACTATCTTTGCTTACAGGTAATACCAAGTGTTACAGACAGCTATTACAAATTGCAACAGGCACTTAATACAAGATGCGATAGCTCACAGATAATACGAAGTGTTACAGACTGTCATTACAACGTGCGACATACAGTTATAACAAAGTGTGTTAGCTCACAGAGAATAGGAAGTGTGACAGACAGTTTTTACAAAGTGCGACAGGGAGTTATTAAAAAGTGCGACAGGTTGATTACAAAGTGCGATGGATATATTACATATCGCGACAGGTATTACAAAGTGCGGCAATTATTACAAAGTGCGACAGTACACAGGTGGAATGATTTCTGTTGCTATTAACACATTACCTTGGCTAAGAAGAAACGTTTGGCGATAAATGGTCATGTGAAATCTAGTTATTTCGTTGATATAGATTTTAAAATGCTGTTATTTGATACAATGACCTCACCTGTCCAATTAAATGAAGTAAATAATTGGGAATTACAAGTTTTGTAAACAGGTTTTAGGTTTGCCGTATCAAACAAATAATTAAATCAAGAGCAGAACTTGGTCGTTATCATTTACGAATCAAGGCACTAAAAGAGTACTGGAATGCTAGCTAAAATTAATTAGTATGGAACCTTTCAGATTACCTTATAAAGCATGTATTAAAGGGTACATGATCATAAAACAGGCCCAAATGTACAATACGTACTGTACAGTCGGTTGGTTAAAATGTTTAAATATTATTGTGAGTTGTAGACCACCATTTTTGGAAGCACTGTGAAAATAAATTATTGGCTTTGCCCTTTTAAATTGAGTTAATATTATTTTTAAGAGGTGTTTAGGGCGATTTCACATGTTATCATACTACCCATCCTCTTCCAACAGGTTCAAGAATGCAGGTGTCTATGTTTCCACACCAGACCTTATAGTATGGTCGTTTCATATAATTACCGGGGAAAAAGGTTAACAAAGGTTTTTTTGTTGTCAATTGAACCGCAAAAATATACTCTTTCAAATAAAAAAGGCCCTCTTTGGTCCTCCCTGGGAAAAAAAGTTATAGACCTATTAATGAGACGCCATTTTGAATTTTAAGATGGCCGAGGTATTGCAGAGAATATGGTCATGTTGGGTATCAAATTATAGGTAATTTTACGTAGATCATTTCTTTCCATTGCACCTATATTAAAAAAACGTATACTTACAGAGATATAAGCCATTTAATGTTGTTTCTGGGGTAAAGGAGATCAAAGGTCAAATAATTAGCTTTTGATAATTGCCATAGTAGAGGCTATTTATGGTTTGACCCTAAAAAATTCTAATAAAAGATATTTTTGCATTTTTTTGTAGGCATATATGTGGATATTTACCAAAATTTTTTTCCAGCCTTCTAGATGCTGCGTTTGCCAAATATCTAGGGT
>JAOTQE010014511.1:0-10899 GCA_025631205.1 Nesometra sesokonis | reverse complement strand
GAAGTTTTTTACTGGTTATAAACTGGTCTCAGACAAAAATCATTGAAAGGGGATGATAACTTGCATAATAAGGCGTGGCGTTGTAAGTTGCGGAAATCGGTCTTCTGTCAGGTTCGAACCCGGGACCTCGAGATTGAAAGGAAGGCATGTTAACACCAAGCTACAGCGCCACTCTTTGCCAGTTTGCAAGTAAAGCAACACAATAGACATGGCCGGATTCAGGAGCCACCAAAAGAGGGGCGCACTTTTCGTGGTTCCCAACCTTATCCTGAAGAGCAAAAAAAAAAGTTCATATCACCAATTTGGTGCCCTAGTGCCTTATTTTGAACGGCGCACCTAATATAAGGGTGGGGGCCAACTACGTTTTAGCGATAATGGGGGGAGGAGGCTGCCAGAAGTTTTTTACTGGTTATAAACTGGTCTCAGCCAAAAATCATTGAAAGAGAGCCGGACAATAACAACAGATGTCAGCCCAAAACGAGGCACTACTAAACCGTCAGCCAGTGGGAGTATTTAGGGGGTACTCTGAGTGCTCGAGCACCCTCCTTCGAAGTAAAAAAACAATAAAAATTAGGACACAAAAATGAAAATCTGGGGCTCGAGCATCCCACTTCAGTGGAAAAGATAGCACTATAAAGAACGTGCTATGGGGTGACAATAAGGGTTTTTTGTTTGCTTATCAAAATCCAAAACAGGTTCGAGCACCCCCACCCTACTTCGCCAATTTCTTGATACGCTCCTAAAACCGTGTACACCTTAAATGTTTTCATAGTGCAGTTGCGGATATAAGGGGATGCTTAACAGGCTTAAGCCATCTAAAATTGACCCGATTTTGTTTTTTTGGGGAGGGGACAATGGAGGCACAATGGCTAAAGATTCTCAAGAGGCAAAGGCGAACATGTTATTGCAAGCAGGTTTTTTTTTATTGTCAAAACCAGAATAGGGACTAACCTCCCCCTCCCCATGACAATTCCGGATCCGCCCCTGCAGTAACATACTAAACAGGAGCGTCTGTTTAGTTACTGAAGCTATTTGTGGAATATTTATCATATTAATATTTTTGTAGTTATTAATTATTTCTGTAGTTCTTTACCGTATCCGTACATGACAACCTCCGTTCCGTCGTGTTGCCAAGGGCCAAACTTCATTTTACAGCTTTGTTCATCAAAGGGGAAGTTCATAACGTTGAGGCGACAGTGGGATTTGACGATGATGGGTGACGCCCAGTTACACGTTCCGTTGTTATAAAGAACTATAATTTTGTCTCGTAAAAACGGCATATATGCTGTGTCCGCACTATGGAAATAAAAAGAACATTAAAAAAAATTATTTATTAAGCTAGCCTAATTTTATTCGGTACATGAGGGCCACCTCAAACACTGATTCATTACTGCTACATCCCTCACTCAACTCAAATTTCTATGCCCTACCAAAAACCTTAAAAACTCCACCAAAAACGTTAAAAACCCGCAGCAGAGTTGCTTTCTTCTTTTCTGCTAAAAACGATAACTTTAGTCTTTATTATTTCACATTATCCTGAAATGTAATTTTACATAATTGATGTATATCGATAATTATCATTTTTGTTATAATACACTGTGATTATTTTTAAATATATAACAAAACATTCAAGATATAGGTCTACGTGTCCAACAGTGAACCTACACTGTAAACAAATTCTGTAAATTTACAGAAAAAGGTCTTGGCAGATGCCAAGAAAATCCCGTAAATTTTACGGGCATTTGTATTTTTGTACAGTAGTAAATTTTACGGACATTTTACTGCTACATGATTAATTGTACGGTAAATTCCCGTAAAATTTACGGAAAAGGCCCTAGTAGCCAGGATGCCAAGAAAATCCCGTAAAAGTTACGGGTAAATGCTTGTAAAATTTACGGGATTTTCTTGGCTTCCTGGCTGCCAGGACTTTTCCCGTTTTTTTTACAGTGATTTTTTTCACAGTGTAAGTGGAAGTTTCTTACAGTGGTAAATTGGTCGTTAACGTCATATTTTTCACAAATATTGTCTAACACGCTGTTTAAAATTAGAGGACCGGTAGTTGCCAAATGATGTAATCTTGTCTCAATTATCACATTTTAAAAGCATTTTCAAGAACGGCATTTCCGAGCATCATTTGCCGCAAGTCTATACCTTTTACAGGTATGATAATCCCTTCCTTCAGGTTTATGTGAAGTGCGCCATCAGCTTGTGATTCGAAGTTTCATCGCGATTCAGTTATGGTAATTCCCTTGAATATAGTACCTTCTTCCAATTTTCGGCAGTATAATTGTGGAACAAGCATTTGGTGCCAGATATATTAAGCCAAACCGCCGTCTTGAACCAAGACTTCTGCATTCAGAGGTGCTATGTCATAAAATATTCATTTTGGCTGAGGACGGATATTGGGATTCTGAACACTCCTTCAAAATTCTTGGTTTTGAACCTGCAATAAATCTTAAATATTCAAAATGTTCACGATGTTATACAGGTATCTGCCAACCTTTGACTGCTTAGATCGAGGCAAATTTAACCCACCGATTTGAATTTGAAAAGTAGAAACTGAGTTTAATTGTCTGATTTGACATAAGTTGTGCACATATCCGGCATTCACGCTAAAATTCTGCCCTCATCTAGAAGAGGGTTTGTCTGCATGTATACTTATCAACTTGAGAATTTTGGATCGCCTTCTTTCCACATTCACGATTTTCGCTAGGACGGATCGGAGCACGGTTTTTAAAAGTTAAACATTTGCGCTGGGCCGTAGTGATCCTAAAAAAATCAATTTTGCGTTGCCGTCAAGATATGTGACGACACAAATGCGAAAGTGTGGCACCTTTCTACGAATTATACGATTTCAAAAGGTTTAATTCGACGCGACTATGATTTTACAACGACGCAAGTACAAGTTCAGTACGATTAAACTATAGCCAAACATTAGATTCAATATTCAAGATTTTTATTGCTACTGAAGCCAGCTATGGGCTATTATCCGCTTAAAATTACAACAGTACACAAGAAAATACTTAAAAATAAATATATACAGTGTAATTGTACATAACAATAAATATATACAGTGTAATTGTAAATGTAAAGGCGGGGATAGGGTGTTAATGATTAAAGAGAGCAAGTTTTATGTCTTTAACGGAAATTTCAGAAGGGACAAGAGCAAGGTCATAAGATAGTTGAAGGGCATAGGGTAAAAAGGAAGATTTAAAACGGGTAGTGCGAACAGGGATAGGAAGAAAGGTCAAACTGCGATGGCCACGAAGGACAGAAGAACAGGCGAGACGTTGGGAAAGACTGGAGTGCAAAGGGTGGTGAATGGTACGGGCAATTTTGGAAATAGTGGAGGGCAAAAAGAATTTTTGTCTAGATTCAAAATTGGTGATCTTAAAACGGGTGAAAATCGCGTGATAGGCCTAATTAGAAGACGAGGCAGAAGAGTCAAGTATTTTAGCAAAAACAAGACAAAACCAAATTACATGAAAATAAAGAACAAATATGTACTGAATTTTGTACTGCAATTATGTCCAAACACACTCAGATAAGTAACTTAGGTTTGACATTTAATACTGGTAAAGACATCGTCCATACGTTGTCCAGTTTTTGGACAGTACGAACAACAGTGTTAAATAGGGAAAACCTCGCAATCTTTTTCCGGGTTGTCAATGTGAGGGAAGAACTTCATCACGATGGCATCAAGGTACGATGCAATACGATGAATTACGATTGACCAAGACACTTAAGTACGAAGCTATTGCGATTTTTCAATATTGAAAACTCGTGCTCTGTCGTAGCAAAAGTCGTAAATGTGGGAAGGGGGAATTACATTACTGCCGATTGTATATTTTTTCACCAAAATTTACTAATTATCACATCAATTGATGAGGGTATCTTCTACAAAACATACATAAACTGTGAATCATTTAAGTACGGTAGGTTTTGTTCATTTACTTGTAATGATAATGTCCCTTTCTGGAGGGAGACATAATTCTCAGTATTTAGAGTCAATTTTAATCCAATTATTCTCTAGGCCTATAATATTTTTTAAGAATTGTGAGAAAAAAAACGATGCATGCGTTTGTCTAATGTGCAAGAATTCTTCTTATCCATGAGAAAAAACAATGTTTGCGTGAGACGTTCAAAATGGGTGCTGATGCGTGCGACGCGCATGATTTAAGAGAGTCGGGTTTTGTTCAGCGTTTTAAATTGATTCAGGGTTGTTCCATCCCATTTTTATTTTTGCTTGTTAATACTGTAAATGGTTAATCGCAGGGTACAGTACGGTAATAGCCACAATTCAAGACGGGCACATGCTATCAAACCACGACATTAAAATGTTATATAATGTCCACAACGGTTGAATTCAGTCACAGATCCTCCACAAACACTGGGGTATATTTTTGGGGCTAACTAGGTCCATGATCATGCGCGTTATGGATTGAATTACGCTTGATATTTATTCAATTAAACATGGCCAATGTTTGATGAATACCATATATTTAGTTGAATTTTGATCCTAAAAGCTATGTAATATATACACGTATAATTATTTTAGGTCTTTACTGTGAATACTTTACTATAGAAGGTAACCGTGTTAGTTTTCTGATCTGACTATCACCATGTTGACCAGTGATGATCCAATATTTAGGTGTATTCCGTGATATTCAAGTCACAGATCCGTACGCTGAATAATCCCCCGGTAATTTTTTCTAGACGTCTCCCAAATTGGGAAATGTCATCATCACCATCATCATAATTGGTTTTCTGCCTTCTGAAAGTTTGTGCATTTAATTCCTCACACTGTTTTCTATGACAAGTTCTTCATTTCATCTCAGAATAAAGTTCATTATCTTCTTTTATGCCATCCATCATCAGGATCATTTTTCTTCCTCGTCATGAGCATTTTCTTTGTATTCTTCATTTAATTATCTAATATAAAAGCCCTGTTCCTTTCATCACATGTCCGATCCATTTCTTTTTCTTGCTTCTAATTTAATCTTTCAATGTCTTTTTTTATTCACTGTCTCTAATACGTAGACCGAGCAAAAGTACTCCTCAGCTACGTGTCCGATCCTCCAAAGGATTTGTTGCGTTTAGTTGCCATTTAATCACAGTAGAATTTTTAAAGATTACACGTAAGATGTTTTTTTTCATAAAAACGGCGATTCTAACGAAAAAGGAATTATAGGCCTAAGATAATAATAAATATTTGCATTAAGACACACTACTCGTGGCCTTTTAAATGTCGTTAAAATAACCTTAATAATGTTCCTAACCAAAATCAATAGGAGATCAGAGAGATGTGTAAATTGAGGTCAACCTAAAAATGGTGCAACCTAAAACGAAGAACATTGTCCGTAAACAATTTTCAATAGACTAAGCTTAACAAAAATGTCTAAAATAGGACAAAACAATCTTTTGTTTGTCAAATTCAAGTTGCGACTCATCACCTTGTTGGAGCGTACGCTGATCTCTCGAATTCTGGCCACCGAAAACTGGGTTGTACCGCAGTAAATGACGCTAAATTAATGTTACATCTAAACCAAAATAATACATCTCTATTCATGCATTTTCTGAACTCTCTTGAGATCCGACTTCAAATTGGAACGGCCAACCATCCAAAAAAGTGTACCATTATGCAAGGGCGCATTTAAGGGGAGGTAGAGGCGGACTGTCTTCTTCCCCCTTTCGGGAAGTATAACAGGCCTATATCAATATTATTAGAATTGTCTATAAAGAAAAAATATTCGGCAATCATAAGACAGACAAGAATGGATCACTTTACACACCCATGAGGTCATTTCCGGACATCTAAAGACCAAAGTTTTCCGGGGGGGCATTCTCCCGGATCTCTCTTTGACTTTCTACCGTCCCCTCCCCGAAAGTCTGCATTCACCCCTGCAATGGTAAAGAATAGAGCCTGCCTGGACGTGCATCGAAAATATCTGAATTTTGTTTAAGATCAGGTTTGAATGTACGTTAAGTGAACTTTAATTCGTCAACATACATCAGAGTCGGAAGCGATTATTCATGTGAACGGAATGCTAATTTAATTGTTTAACTAAAGACGAATTGATCCTTACCTCACCTGACCTATATTTTACTACTTAGAATAGTAGCAATTTACAGGATAATTATTCAGAAAATAATGTGTTGAAATCATGTTTCAATAACGGTTTTGTTGGTACAATACAAATAAACTGAACACACAAAAAACCCTTAGCAACAGTACTACAATAACAATTAAATTGAAATAATAAAACATACAATTTAGAAAAAAAAAAATTCAAAATTATGTAGGCCTTGGGTATTTCAATATATCTCATAAAAAGTTATATACAGGTTTAGGCCAGTAAGCGTGGATAATCATCTATCCTAATAATATTCTAAAATATAAGATCATCGCTTTATATTACAGTGGCGGCGCCAAGAATTCCAAGGGGCGAATCCAGGATCCACTGAAAGTGGGTGGGGCGCACTTTTCCACTCCGGGTGGGCGTGGTTGCCATTTTATCGTGGAGAGCAAAACAAAAGAGGTCATTTCCCCAATTTGTGCCCTATAATACTCCATTTTGACCGTATTTTGGGTTTTCATCGTAAATGTTTGACCCGGCGCACCTAATATATAGGTAGAGGGGCGCAACAACGGCTGACGATAATGGGGGGGGGGGCACCCCTGGTCTTACAGGCGGTTTGGGATATTGATTGGTGGCTCGACTGGACCTACAAAACCCACGACGACATTTTCTACTTCACTGGAGGGGGGGG
The DNA here is from genome assembly GCA_025631205.1 of Nesometra sesokonis. Lineage (NCBI taxonomy): Eukaryota > Metazoa > Echinodermata > Crinoidea > Comatulida > Antedonidae > Nesometra > Nesometra sesokonis. The sequence continues at coordinate 4,128 of JAOTQE010014511.1, read as the reverse complement.
GGTATAGACACCTACCTCCAGTAGCGCTTCCACTGTATTATTATATATAATAAAAATTATTATTTAGCATTATTATTTACAGTCTATAGCCACAGTGACGTTTGAGGTGAATTCTCCCCCTTTAAGATGATCCTGGATCCGCCCCGACGTCTTTGTAATCTTAGCAGAGTATATTTTTTTGTGAACGTGATTTCAGAGAAATTGTATAATCCATAAACTCTTAGTTTGTACTTTTGAGTAAATTTAAGAAGTAGACCTGTCGTCGGATACTTACATATATATCGTATATATATCGAATGTAAATTAATAGGAACAGGTTTTCGGAAATCTTCAGTTGTGCTTAATATTTTCTTTGTCTTTGTATTTTCTCTAATTAGCGGCATGTTACAGAACTAGTTTAATTCCTCGGTGTATATATCTTATATATCAAATGTAAATTAAAAGGAACATGTTTTCGGAAATCTTCAGTTGTGCTTAATATTTTATTTGTCTTTGTATTTTATCTATTATTAGCGGCAAGTTACTGAATTAGTTTAATTCATCGGCCTACATGTTATATATTGAATGTAAATTAAAAGAAAAATGTTTTCGGAAATCTTCAGTTGTGTTTAATATTTTCTTTGTCTTTTATCTAATTAGCGGCATTTTACAGAATTAGTTAAATTCCTTAGTGACAAAAACTGATATGTCGAATCGTCAAATCGATAACCTCAATGCGAGTTTGCGTTGATACTAATCTATAGGGTCTCATCAATCTATATATCGCCACTCCAAGTAACTCAAATGTACCGTAATCAAAACTGCATTAACATCAGTGATTGAGAATGACATTTGGCAGCCGGGTGTTTTGTAGTCTACAGTAATCGTCTAGAGCAATGGAGAACTTTCATGGATTTGGTCGATTCTGAAGAAATCCCGGGAGATTTGACGGAGTGCCGTGGAAACCCAAAATATGTTTATGGGCCGACCATAACAGGGTAACTGCCTTTAACAGGGCTATCGTTAGTTAAAATATAGAAAGATCAATTCCATGAAAAAAACAATTTTGTGTTTTAAAAATATAATTATATAGCTATAGACATAAAGTTTACCAAAAGACGATAGCACAAACACCCCTCCCCTTCTATGCATGGCTTGCTATCTAATTGGACTAAGCTGTACTGGTCCGTCGCTTTCGGGCCTCCAAATCAAGGACTTGTGAGTAGACCGACCTGTACAGTACTAGCAGACTCCAAAGTAGAAACCCTGAATCCGCGAATCACTGTCGGTGGAGAAGACGTACAGAACCAAGTATGAAATAAAGACGGAACAATCGAACCAATATCGCCAGTTAATTATACATATTTATCTTTAATAAGTATATCAAGCAATAATTTAGTTTTTCTGTTTCGTGTGGTTATATTACCTTTGTACAAAATAATTATAACAATACCAAGAAAATTTTTTTAAGAACAACTGATATTTAGTCCTATAATAACAAACAGTAATTTTAATATTCCCCCATTCCATTATCTTTTTACGACGTTTCATTTTCAATAGTATCCTTGCTAACAATTTTTGTAGCCTACAAGTATTGCAACCGGTAAAGTTGATGTTGAGACTTGCACAAATAGGATTGGAACCTAATAAATATAACTTCTTTGAAGTTATGAAATCAAAAACATATTATCACAATCAGATATATTCAAAATAAAATATATCCCTTATTATACAATCGGTGATATTAAGAGGATAAATCGAATTCAGACTAGAATACGCATTGCATTTAGTAGTCTCAACTTTCCATTATTTTCACACCCTGCGGGATAGCCCAGGATGTACCCGTGGCTCTAATGTTGAGAATCCGCTTCATTTCTTAATTTTTTGCCCACATTATATTACACAAAGAAACGAATTACGGTACTTGCAAACGTCGACACATTTATTACAAAAATATCAGCCAAAGAATCTTCGTTAACTTTTAATTCTAACTTATTAGGTCAAATATTTATTTTTTTGGATCAGATCTACTTACTTAATGAATCTGGGAGATTTGATTGATCTATTATTTAAAATGACCTATGTTTTATTTATCATTTACTGTAGGCCTTTTGTTAACAGCATGTAATTTTGTTCTCGGAGGCTCATCGATACTAAGTATACCTTGTGAGGAGCCTCTGTGTCAAATATCGAATAAAAAAAAGCATAAAACCCCAAACGTTAGGAGTTTGAAGAAGTTGTACACTTAACGCAATATACGGATTAAAATGTTAACTTTCTGATCTTAATTAACAGCAGTTTTATTCCCAGATCTTGCATTTCTTTCGCAATTTTTGCCCTCTCTAACGCAGTTTTATTCCCAGATTTTCTCTTGCATTTCTTTCGCAATTTTTGCCCTCTCTTACATTTTTCAGGAGAAAATTTTGCGATCAATTCCATGTCGGCCGTGAAGAAAACCATTTTGATTTAGCAAACTCTGTAACTATTTGACAAAGCCTGGAAGCCTGTCTGGAACAACAAGAATAAACACATGTGCAACGTACGCTCTATTCATAACAACTGATGTAATATGGATCACGGAATGTAGGTTTTTGAGGTTATGTTTTCATGTTAACCCTGTGTACAAACTACTCAAGCTATAAAGTTGAAACTTTGTCAGTATGTTGACAACATCATGTAATCTGCAGGTGTAAAGTTTGAAAGAATTTGAACAAATGATAATGAAGCAATAAAGCGTCAAAATACTGTACAGCCCATTTTGTATGCTCACCCGGAAAATGATGTACAAAGTGTTTATATCGATTGACAGTAATTGATTACTCTCTGTTTGAAGAATATAATGAAACCGCTCTGTATCCCTTGAGAAGCATACACGTTCCCGATCTATCATCTACTTGTTAACCATTACTTCAAATTGACTAAATGATTTATCTATCCGTTTCAGTTAATATAGAAATTTACACATTTCTGTACTAACAGTAACGCATGGTTGCATAAATACAACATTATTTAACATTTCAAAATAATCCAAAAATGGTGTATAAATTCAATACTAATAAATCATTCTAAGTTAAAACAAAAAAAAATATACCAACATCATTACTAAGGCCTTTTAATAACGCCATGACCATCTTAATTAATTTCACTATCATAGTTTTCCTAGTAGTCATCATGATGTTCAAGTAGTCATCATCATCACCACCACCACCATCGACATCATCAATGTCATCGTCACCATCCTAATCACCAACATCACCACCGCCACCATCATCATCACCAACATCATCATCATCGTCATCATCACCACAGTCACAACCATTCATTACCACCAACAACATCATCATCATCATCATCATCATCACCAACACCGCCATCATCATCATCATCATCATCCTCATCATCATCATCATCATCATCATCATCATCATTAATCACCAACATCACCACCACCGTCACCACCACCACCGCCGCCACCACCACCACCACCACCATCACCATCGTCATCATGTTCATCAACATCTTTATCATCCTCGTCTTCCTCCATATCTTCCTCATCCACCATATACCGACTGACCAACTAACCAATGAGAAAGACCGCCATAGATCCTAATGAATATGTTCATCGTCATCATCGTCAGCGTCATCGTCATCGTCATCGTCATCGTCATCATCATCATCATCATCATCATCATAATCATCATCATCATCATCATCATCATCATCTTCACCATCATCCGTCAGCTATTATATTTATAAAAATGTTTAATTATTAATAATAATCATACTTATCGTATAGGACTATATCTGGCATCCACACTAGGTTAGATGGTATTTTGATCATCTTCAAATTTCCGTAGTTATCTGGATTCCATTGTAAATATTCGTCACGCCATACCTGATGCAAAATAGAGAAATACGCCTAATGTAAAGGCAATTATATCATTTTTAGCAAGGAAGGGAAGTTGAAAAGTTCCATTATAAATTAGGTCTTATAAAAAAAAGTCGTGTTTCCCAAGCACAACATTTAGGAATGATTTAGTCGGTCGGAATTTTTTTATTTAATGAGATGGACTTTAATGTGTCTAATGACACTGTTAGATCATTAGTAGTGGCGTATCCGGGGTGAGTGGGGGGGGGGGGGGGGAGGTG
>JAOTQE010014500.1:0-10899 GCA_025631205.1 Nesometra sesokonis | reverse complement strand
TAAATAATAAAATCTTGAAGGTGACTCTGTGAGTTACAGGAAGCCAATGAAGTTGCCTCAGGACAGGGGTAATATGTGCTTTGTACGATTTAATACGATTAACGATTTTGTAGTATGGAGTGATCATAGGCTTCTATATGCTCGAAATAATCATAAATCAATGTACGAGCACACATATTGATCACAATATTTGATTGTTAATTAATTTTTTAAAATTGTGCAGTGTTAAAGCATGTTTGAGTGTGCAATCAAGTATTCGAAACGCTAAATTTTACGGGTTGCGTACCGCTTCCATGGGCTAGGCCCTAGGCTTCATTTCATGGAGCACGGTGCGGAATTCGGTATCGATTCAGTGGCTGTAAAAAAAAAATCTTTATATGCACGGCGGGCGAACGCTGGCATAGCTAACTAGGCCTTGTAATGTTATGTTGGGGCTGCTATTTGGGCAGTGCCTTTTTCATCGGCCTTACAAACAATAGTGTTTATTCAACATTATGGTTCAGGTCTAATAATTATAAAATGCCTTTAATATAAATTAAAAGCTCTATTTTTCAGAATTAATATTAAAAATAGTAATCGTAATGCATTATTTACTTATATTTAATTATATTATTATTATTAATTTTAAATTCAGCCTTCTTTTTCTTGCATACTGGAGGCCAAGTCAATACTATAGGCCTAATATTGTTTGTATACTTACAAAATTTAAATTACATGCAGATATCAGGGGTGGATCCAGGATCCAGGATCAGGGCCCCACTTCCAGATCTGGGTGGGCATGGTTGCCAGTTTTATTCAAAATTGTGCAAAAAAATACATTTTCTGCTTTCAAAGGGGGGAGGGGGCGGGTCCGTTGGGCCCCCCTTGGATCCGCGCCTGGATATAAAATCTGTTTGGGTTACGTTGCTGTCTTGCGAACCTTAGCCTAGTCCGACTGGTCACATTTTATACAGAGAAAAATGTTATACAAAATAAAACGTTAATTTTCATTTCTTTTTTATAGATACAAGAATCCATCCTTTCAACGTCTTGTATGCGTGATTGGCTGCGATATACCATGTACAAACAACTCCAATCAATTTCAGTGTTGATGAGACGGACATTTGTTGTTACGACTAAAACATTGTCATGTTTCCAACCTAATACAGTACAACTGCATATCGGTACTCGCGTGGATACAGTATTTGTGAACTTTAATTTAAAATCAGTATTCTCGAAAATAACTGCTTCCAAACATTTGTTTAGAGCAGTGTAAATAAATGCATTTTTTGATTTAGACCAAGTAATTATTAGTACCATTTTATTGCAATACAGTATAACATCTACCAGGTTCTTATTTAATTTATTGCAGAATTTCACATGCTAAGAATATTCAAGTAAAACTACAAGTACTGTATATAGTATTGAAGGTTTGTTTAATAAATTTATGTATTACAAATACATTTCAGTGACATTGGTTATTCCTTTGACTCAACATGATAAAGAACATTTAAATAATATCTTGTGATGTTACAGTAGACAAAATATGTGTATGCACAGTACTTTGAACAAATAAACTATTTCAGATTTATTCACTGTTATCCATAACACGTTTTCTTTGTTTTACCATGACAGTACGGTTGTTATACAGTCAGCATACATAAGTCTGTACAATACATGGGTACTGTACTGTATATTAAAATGTCTGTTCATTATTACTGTCATTCTACTGATGACGCCATTAAGAATGCTACCAAGATACAAATTAGTATAAGTTTGCTTGATTTCCATTAGTGTTCACTGTTTACAATTTCTACTCCCATATTTAGGCCTAGTTTAGAATGTCTGTGAAAAGATCAACTTATTACTGCTCTTTTGTCACTGGTCACTTCAGATATCTTGCCATGATTCCCTGCTTGTAGAAGGCAAGTTAGCGTTCATTTTACAGCTCAGCTCAACAAAATTTTGTTGGCATAAAACTTCATATTCATAGGGAAACATTCCTTTTACCACCTTTAAAATGACAGCAACAAGCATTTTTTAATCCTCACTTGGTTCCCAGTCCTGCCACCTAAAAGATGAAAAAAGGTTGGTATTTAGTTATCATGGAATCCTTAAGAAAATGCACAGTACAGTGTGTAAGCCGACTCGTTCTTTTATCCTCTTTTTTTTTAAATAATTTTTAATTCAAGTAATATTTATTCAATTAATAATATAGTGGTGCATTAAATTAACTTCATCAAAGTAAATTTAATTAATATAATTTATTAATAGTTTTTATTATTCACGAATTGAGCTTTTTAAAGTTTTTATAAATTATTAGGACTAACGTTGAATCATCTCTGTTGCTTAGTAATGGCGAAAAACACTGCCCAAATAAAAAAAAATGGTCCAACATTACAAGTCCTAGTTCGCCAGGCCCTCTACCACCTGCCGTGCATATGACGAGTTTTTATGACGATCGAATCGACACCGATTTCAGCACCGTGTGTTACATGAATGGAGCCTAGGCTAGACCATGTCCCGGAAGCGGGACAAAACCCATACAATTCAGCATTTTGAATACATAATTAAATACTCGAACATGTTTGGACACTGTACAAGTTATTAAATTAATTAGCCATCAAATATAGTGATCAATATATGCTCGTACATTGATTGATATAATATTTCATGACCGCTCGATAATAATATTGACGATATTGTTGGTTTACCAAATCGTTGTAATCTTCCATGATGATCCACACTCACATGAAATTAAATTTCTTTTCAAACACTAATAATTAGAAAATAAGAAAAAAACTTACGGAATATATAGTCACTGGATTATGTAATATTAGTGAAAATGGTTCATAATTCTCCAATTTAAATTACTGGAAATTACTTGAGACTTTTTGGAACTATATGCTTTATAATATGACAAAATGGCGGACGTCAGATTGTTGTGATAAACACCGAGTTTTCGGACTTGGCTGCAGAGTTCAGTACTGCAACACCAACAGGGCCAGCAATCAACACTAAACTAGAGGATATTGTTTTGGAACTGATTGGCAGTAAACTACCTAAGAAAAAAGTTTCAGAATTGGTCATGAAGTACACAAGACCAGAGAATTGCGAGAATTTGGTAGTGCCAAAGATTAACCACCCCCACCCCCAATCTGGGGACAGATGAAACCTGGGTCCAGAATGGTGGATAGTGGTTTACAAAAAGCGCAGTCCCTTTTTATTAGTTCGATGTTTGCTTTACTTAGGTCATGCCAAGATTTGTCTGGAGTAATGAGGACAACGTTTACCCTTGTTCTTGTATTATTATTAGCGGCTAACTGGGAACTGAAACTCAGGAGATGCAAAATGATCAAAACTGGTTTAAACACAGTTTACAACGTTACATGGACCCATAACTCCAATTACGAAGTGTGTGTGACAAAACAGATGGAGGATCTGGTCTATATGCTTTATAATAATATGACAAAATGGCGGACGTCAGATTGTTTGTCCCATCGGTAAACAGAAAACGTGACGTCATCACTTTTCTCCCTATTACCACTGCCAATTTTACGCCTTTCGCTCGGACCCTTTCACACAGAAAACGTCAAATTACCGTAATTTGACCTTCTGTGTGAAAGGGTTTAGACCGGCAATAATGCCGGCATTGCGGTATATTCTATGTGAAAGGGGCTCAAGAGCTCTCAATTTTGGGAGAAAGTTTATTGGATTCGCTCGCTAGTGTGTTTACAATTACAACCTCAATTTTACCAGTATTTTCTTGCGATCACATTCAGAAAATTAGTACATTTTAGCAATTTTATTTTTTTACTATCGACAATAAATCAGGCATTTAATTAAAAAAAATAATTTAACAACCTGAGACTCAGTTAACAACATAACAATGATTCTACCATATCATCAGCGCAAGTACTTCAAGGTCAACATGAGAGGTGCACTAGTCGCTGTGAGGCATAGCGTTACTAGAATCCATGCCATGGAGCATACGTGTGTGTTTTCTTCCGGAGGATTTTCGATTCAACGGGTTGGATTTCTGGTAAATTCATTTATTTTGTTAGTTTAATATTTAAATTAAATAGTAAGTCTATAGTGTTTGGTTTTTAGGATTTCAGTCACTCTGACCCATGTATGGGCACATTTCAATGTTGTACATTATTTGATGAAGTGACTATATTTCCAAGTGTGTACTATCGGTCAACTTGAGAAGGAGAAAGAAAGCTATTAGATTCCTATGCACGCACCAAGGTATGGTATATGATATACAGTTGTTAACCGTTCTGCAAACAGGAGAGAAAATTGTCTCCCTGTCATTATGAAGATGTAGTATAAACTTATAAACATATTGCCTAATTACTATGTACGTATCATACATGGAGTGAAAGCTAGTTGGCTCTCTGTTGTAGGGCTACCACAACAGTGCGATCTTAACCCTATTGTGACGTCATGCACAGGTGTCCGTTAGTTCAGGAACCGGGCATAATGATCTATGTGATTGTTCACAGCTATTATTATACAATTTTTAACATTCCCTTTTAGGGTGGTATATGATGGCGGAGTCTAATGAAGCGCCAATAAACAGTGCTACAATTAAAGAAGAGTTAGTCCGCTCAATGTCTGCCATGGTGGCGGATATGAAGGACATTATGCAGAATGTCCAAGACCTGCTTTATGCACCAGTGAAAACATAAGTTATGATGATGACATGGGATCAGAGTACGACATTCCAGCCGCTCAGACAGCACAAAAAGTTGATGAGTATATAAATACAGCAAAACTGCCTGAGGTGATAAACAACGAGTTTTCGGACTTGGCTGCAGAGTTCAGTACTGCAACACCTACAGGGCCAGCAATTGACACTAAACTAGGATATTGTTTTGGATCTGATTGGCAGTAAACTACCTAAGGAGAAAGTTGCAGAATTGGTCATGAAGTACACAAGACCAGAGAATTGCGAGAATTTGGTAGTGCCAAAGATTAACCACCCCCACCCCCAATCTGGGGACAGATGAAACCTGGGTCCAGAATGGTGGATAGTGGTTTACAAAAAGCGCAGTCCCTTTTTATTAGTTCGATGTATGCTTTACTTAGGTCATGCCAAGATTTGTCTGGAGTGATGAGGACAACGCTTACCCTTGTTCTTGTATTATTATTAGCGGCTAATCCTCCCGCTTACATGGGTTATTATTATCCGATTACAGGATCCATTATCATTTATATTTAAAAATAATAATATAAGCGGCTAAGGCCTGTGGGCCTCTATACGTTGTGACGCGAGATAGATAGCAAATAGTTTGGATTGTTATGTGGTTGGTATAGTGGTTCTAACTCCTATTATTTTTGAATTTTGAAATTTGAATACGCTACTATAAATGTATTTTTATCGTTATTACTAAGTTTGTCCGTTTTAATAACATTAATAATACTCACAAAAGAATTACTAGCTTGTAATACTCATTTAAACGAGTATATTTTAACAGTGGCTACGTGCTAACTAATACGGTACGAATCGTCCACATTTTTGTGTACGGGTTGGTTTAGGTAAGGGTTGTACTGTATCTGCCTGTATTGTAAAGAGACGACCAGAAGGAAAGCCCGAGCAAAACGATTGGATATTGGCCTAAAAACGAGCGTTTAGATGCCAGTCTAAAACATAAGCGTCAGCTTTCCTCATAATGGGTTCGTAAATCCTCATAACCTGTCGTGATAGGAAACCTAGAAATAGAGTAAAAACAAAGATAGTATGAATAGTTATACTCGATCGGGGCCGGGTATTGGACGAATAAGTAAGCACAAACGTCGCCTAGAGTAATTGCTTAAACCCGGCAGAACGAGAGAACAAAACTCCACTGTTCAGGGCGTGCAGGCCTATCTAATCTGACCCCTAGAGGTCAAATTGCTGTCAAGATTATGATTAGCTGCTTCGCAGCAGCAATGTAAGATGAAGTGGCACTTCAAGGTTAACATGAGAGGCGCACTAGTCGCCGTGAAGCAGACTTTAAATTCTTGTGTGCATGAAGACAGCGCAAGCGCAAAAAAGCTAATGAGTGGGAGTGCATGTTAACCCTGAAGTGACGCTGCTGATCTGGTAGAATTGTCACCAAACTTCACCTTACAGTTAAGTACTATGGAGTAAAATATAACCATGATATGACAACTAAAACAAGTATCTTTAAATATCACTCCTATAAATAATTTATTCCTGCCAAGAACATTTTTTCTTAGCGCAGTACACACGTATGATCAGGCGGCTAACCATTGCACAATCTTGATTAGCCTCCTCCAAACCACATACTGTACATGCACGATTCTCTCTCACTCGCTAAACAGGCGATTTCTTCATTACACGTAAACCTTTGGTTCATCTCACTCCGCTGAACTCAAAATTGAAAACAAAAATGATTTTTACAACATAATTATCGTCAAAACTTAGTACAGTAATAACAAAAACAACAATCACACAATTGCATTAAACTTTGATTTATTACGGTACGAATGTTAAACTCGAGCATTATATGGGCGAATAAAAAGGTACCTTTGTTTACTACTTTAATTTACAATAATGAGTATACGATTTCATTTAAAATTACAGAGAATGAAAAACATAGTATTTTATAAATTTATGTGATCGTCTAAAATGAGAAATGATCGGCGTAATATCTATTGCTTTGCCTAGCCAGGACATCGACCTCGCAGGCCTAGGCTAGGTCGACTGAACCAGTCGTGATCCCCAATCTGAAAAAGACTCTTCATAGGCTTGGCCTAGGTAGGCCTAGGCCTAGTTTCGGAGGTTGTAACGTTGGAATGTTCAATGAATAAGATTTTATTGTAAAATCTACTGACAACAAAAGTATCACTATAACCATACAAAACAAAGCGCTAATGTTTGGCGTCTTTTGTGTTATCAAATCAAAACGCCCTGATCACTGAAACAATAGTCTCTATGACTCAGCATTGAAAACCTTGAGCAGTTCGTAGCTTTTTTTTACTCAATACCCGAACTTATGGGCGGTGACAATTATACACAATTATCCGCGTGTACCACGATACTGGGTATGGCACATGTTTTCCAATCAGTACTGTAGTTCTGCATTAGGCTGCGTTTGGACAATACACAGCCCAACTTAAGCTCGAAACGCAAAGGTGTGAGCTAGGCTTTAGACTCTATTGCATTACAGTACCTGTCAATTTGCCTGATGAAAAACAGAACATAAGGTCCTATCAATAGAAACTTCGCCTACAGTAATTTACTTATATTTAAGTATTTCATCATGGTTATGGACCAGTCGGCAATAATGATAGAATGCAAGCCATGTAAGACTTGTTCACTGATGGTGGTGGTTGTTCCACCAAAATTTGTCTGTTAATATGGGGCCGTAAGGCGAACATTTGTAAATAAATGTAGTGTGTGGCTACAAAATGAAAATAAAAATGTTGTTTTTAGTCAAATTTATTATTTGTTTGCTGTCAAAACGTTCATTTGAAATTTTATATTAATATTTTCTCTAAGGTTGTTAAGTCTGTATATCTTGGCTTCTAGCCTAATTAAAATTTTTATTGTTTCTGTTGCATAATTCTACAATTGGGGATGCATGATAAATTATACTTACATTATTTGGTTCATAGACCACCCTCGTTTCATTAAAGTAAAATCATTAAGGACACAATTATATATAGCAAACTAGTTGACTGTAATCGACATAAGATGAGGCAAAAATTTTAAAGCTATACTGCCACCAATTTTTATTGATCAATTTGATCACTGTTTAGTTGCATCACTACATTTATTAATAATTTTTACTGTGTGCTCTCTTGTTGAAATATTCAAATTCTGCACACAGTTCATCTTCCAAAGTCAAACAAAAAATGAAATTCCTTGAAAATGTACCTGCTTATTTTTAAAAAAGGGTAATTTTCAGGTTGATTTTTTAATCCAAGGGTGGCAGCAGTAATGCAAGTGTAGGTGGGTAAAAAACTGTATTTTAGGGCCTGTTTCTACTGAAAAGCGGGCCTAGAACATTGTATTCATCTTTACTAAGGTGGTCCATGCTGAAACATTGCAGCACATGATAATAGGGCCTTCAAGGAGGCTTAGCATTTAGGCTTCTCTATCTCTATAATTATTGATGAAATTTGTATGCAGATTGAGAAATTCACAAGAAACATGGATAATAAAAATAATTTGAATCGGAAGAATATGTTATTTAAAGGTATTAGTATATTATGTATTTCTAGCATGACCGGTACGGAATAAGGCCGTACTTTAAAATGGGATAATGAGTTGTGTTTCTAAAGATAACTTAAAAAAACAGAGTTTGAATAAAGTGGGTTGCTTCCACAATGGACAAAAAAACCTTTTAAAAATATCACTGAAGTAAGTTTTGTAAATAAAAACTGGTTGACTAATTAGGTAATAGAATTATATGTAACAGGTTGAACAAACACAGGAAATAAAAAAAAAAATGTATCTATGTTGTCATCAGCTCAGGTCCTGGTTGAGGCTATTTTTCCACACTTGGAAGGTTTTCTCTGCAGATGAGCTTGGTTTCATAGTTTTTAAGTTCCCTCATTTAGTTTCTATTTCCTTTATATTATTAATTTTAGTAATTTCAGCCTCATTGAACTTATAAACTGTGTTCTTATTAATGAAAATGTGTGTAGGCCTATTTATCAACTTATCAAAAGTGTTGACAGACAGTTGATTCAATTACCGTATATAGGCCTACATCAAAATTCCATTTGAAAAATCAAACAATAAGTGTTTGGCCTTGTGTCACTTTCGGCGGTTCATTCCTAATTCCCAAGGTTTAGTAGGCCTATTTTAACTAAATACAATATCAAACTAGAACTGAACTCGTCACTTTGACGAGTTAGCTGATCTGCAGTTACCTTTAGTTAAATTCACGTGTACACTATGATGACGTAGTCAAAATGCAAAATGAATGGAAAAGAATTGTACTTTCCAGAAAGAGACTTGTTTCCGCCATAACACTCTGAATTTTAAATGAAATTCTATGAGTAAGAACGCAGATATGCCGAAAAATAATATGATCAAATACCATTAAAATTTTACTACGTTAAATTAAAATGCAAATATGGTGACTTCAAAATGACATATTTGCATTCACCATACATGGAATCATATCTACGATTAATATTCTTTCAGAATATCATATCAATAAACATTCGAACACAGAACCAAAGAGCTGAATTTTGGCCTCAAAGATTTTCGATTTGAAATTAAAATTTCTCTTTTTCATTAGAAAGTTTTAACGCTCACATACACGCGCACCACTTCGCGCACACTGGATGTTAGGGCACCTAAAAGTGCACATGGACTTGAAGTTTATTGTCTCTAGTTATGATTGACAAATGCCAATTTGTTATGAAGATATGGTTGATTACGTAGTAGGGTACAAGCAAAATTTGTGCGCGTAGATGATGTCGCAATTTAACCATTTTAGCGTAGTCAAAATTAAACTCAAAGAAATGGTAAACTAAGAGACATATCTTAACTCTAAAATACCAAAATTTCGAAGAAAATCATCGACCAGGTACCGAGATAGTTTTAAATTAATCTACAACAGTTTTCAAAACATGCTTTTTAAAGTAAAATTTTAAAAAATGTTAAAAATTGATGACATCATCATGTCCTGACCACCTCAACGACCCACCAAGTCATATCTACATGTCATATGCTTTCATACTATGAAATAAAATTTGAGAGTGCCCGTGCTGTTTAGGAGCTATTACTGATCAAAAACATGCATAATTTTACTGTTTTTGGTAAATGCGCGCACTAAAGTGACTAAAAGACATTGTAATTTGTCAATAGTCTCAAGAACCCAAAAATGTTGAAAAAACGTTAAATAAGCCATTGGTGCGCGCTACGCGTGCAGAAACGCGCACGTGCGCATAAAATTTGTGGAAAAAATGAAATGCTCGCAATGGTCTGAAACATACACTAAAGTAATCAAAATTTGATTTTGACAATTTTAGAAGTTCAATGCGCGCGTACGCTTTTTTTAAATTTTCAAGTTACATAACTTTCAACATTGACCTTAAGTTTATGCTCAGTAAATATGATCTGTAAATGTCAATTGGTTGAAGAGATTCGGTTGATAACGTAAAAACGTAATTTTGCGCGTAGATGACGTCCCGCGTAACTGATCACGCTAAATAGGTTAGCACGTCTATTCCTCGTGAAGGGTTACCGTCACTGTTAATTTCATGTTAATAGGGCTTGTCAATTTTGCTGAAAGCTCTTAACAAAAAGTGACAGAAAGAAAGAAGGAAAAAAAAAAGATCTCTTACAACAACAATAGCTAATCTACTATGTAGCAGATCAGCTAATAACATATGTTTTCCCCTTCAAACATTGACAATGACCCAATTGTATTAAATTATGAGACTTCCGAAAAAAATTCGAAGCATCTGAGTTTCCAAGTTTCTTTATTTTCTAATCTCGGTCCCAACCGAGATGGGCCTCGGCCTCATCATGGTGAGGTTGAGGTAGGCCTGCACTCTTGATCATATTCTTGATTCCATTTTAAAGCGAACGGCCTTGGAATATAATCTTCCAATATCTTTACTATATGCCAACTGAAGCCAGAGCTTCAAAACCTCGTAATTCAGCCTCCATTCAAAAATCCTGCCGGCACTTAGCCATACCTGAACATTGACATAGTTTTATGGTTGACCTATATACCTAGTTTTGATGATAGAATAAGTCTTCTCAGATAAGGAATATTGGCTGCCCTGAGGTCATGTTTCTCACAGCTCTATCATGAAAAAAAAGAGTGGAAGTAGCTTCAGGACACGACATAAGCCTTAGGGTTCATTCGCGCGAGTTTTTTTCAGTGTTTTACACCGTTATTTACCGGTTAAAAAATATCCCGGTTTCGCCCGAACGGGTGT
>JAOTQE010014489.1:0-10900 GCA_025631205.1 Nesometra sesokonis | reverse complement strand
TTACAGCTAAACTAAAATAAGTGAGTATGGGACGTCAATAGCGCCTTAAAAGGAATCAAGCAATAAAAGTGAATAAACCCGATTGTAAGGCCTATGAGACAGGCTAAGCAACAAAATGCTGTGTATTAGGCATTACAGTAATACTATACATTATAAAATAAAATTTTTTTATTATTTATTACTTACTTATTTACATAAAGACACAATATTACAAAACATAATTGGTAGCAAATTATATAATAATTATAATAATAATATTAATATTAATAATAAAAAGTTATCACTTATTACAAAGACCTCTAAGCAATCACTTTATCATACCCAGGGTATGTTCAGACTCAACGATTAAGCGGAGCGTAACGTATGCTGTGTACGATTATTTGTATGTGAACTAGTCAGCGATTAGCATAAGTCACTAATCCGGAACATGACATGTGTTCCACAAGCCCTAGATTATCATAAGCTATGGAGCTACGCCTCGTACACTTGATGATTTTGACCTTATGTCACACGTTGACCAATAAAAATTCACAATTCATCTGTATTAGCCAATTAATGACTATTGCACCATTCACTTCCACCAGCTTTAAATAATATAATATAATAATAATAAATGTTTATTGCATTTCATCTTATTCAAAATCACAAATGGCATTGCCCAGGTCTCGCTCTGCACGTCTCAGCCGGCCATGCTCACATAACTCCATCTCAACATGTTTAAGCCTTAGATCCAAGTAGACTATTGTCCATGGTTAAAAACTAACATTGAGTGGAATCTTCACCCCATAGGTTCAGCCTTAATTAAAAGTAGACTACTGTCCATGGTAAGAAACTAACATTGCATGGAGTCTTCGGGCCATTGGTTCAGCCTTATACCAGATTCACACGTATAGAAATCTTTACCAAATGTTACAAAATGTAACCAGGATATCTCTCGAGTTTTTCCTACCGAGATATCAACGCATAGTAAGTAATGTCTAGTAATGCGAAGGTCATTTAATAAAAACCCATTAGTCAACTAGGCCAAGCCTAGAGAGGCAGGCCTGGCCATAGAGAACATGCATACAACCAACTTCAGAACCAGGAAAAAAATATATTCACGGTAAATGCGTACTGGTTGTACTAATTTTATAAATTGTCCTAGGCCTAGAGCCTAGGCTCATTCGTTCATGAGCTTGCCTGGCCGGAGTTGGTTATCACGAACTTCCAATCGTCTTTTGCAGCACTCACCATCACGGTAAAAATTTGAATTCTGACGGTTTTTAATAATTCTAGAGAGAGCATTTTTAACATCATGCCGGCGTTCATTTATATGCCTTCTCCTACTTCCACTTATAATTAGTGTTGATAAAAAAGATTTGTCCATATTCCGATCCCGGTGGTGTAACAACGAAACCCCACGCGAAAGACCATTGTTTTTTAATCGAGTAGCATTATTGCACATGCGCAGAGGCATCAGGTAATATCTGCGAGGCTGGTAAAGATTCCGAGATATTATTCCGAGATTTTCCTAGATTCTCCAAGATTTGAACAGGATGTTGCATTCACACACACGCTATAAAATGTAACAATTTGTTACATTTTGTTACATTTTTGTTACATAAGGTTTTTGTACATGTGAATCGGGTATGTGATACAAATAGACTACTGTCCATGAATCTTTAGCCCATAGGTTCATATTGAACCTACGAAAAACAAAAAAATTCTGGACCAGGATAGATTTTTCTCCTGTGAATATTACTGCTATTCCCGCATAAATTGGTTGTTTACCTGAAGCCTAGGCCTACACCTTCTTGGACAGTAATCCAATGAGGTAAACAATATGACAAAGTTAGCAGAAGTTGCTTTCCCCTTACTAACAGTCAATATTTGATTATTTGATCACAGTCCAACTTCTGCCCTAATGCAATCTGTATCATTTAATATAGCAAACATTACATGGTGTGGTTGACATGACTTGTGTACTATCTTTGTATGTTTTTGTAAGTTTAGCTTGTAATCAATGTTTGTTGATAAAATATTGCTAATAGTGTTAGTATGTGTCTGCATACTTACTAATGATAGCCTGTAGCTTATGTATCATCTCTTGGGAGGGAAGTCAATTCTATGATTAAAATGTAATTTCTAGGTTCTAGATTTGATTTAGCTGAAGGCGGTCCTATGAATAGAAACTACTTATTGAAAGTCAATTATCGTTAAACTAAAATCTAAAAATTACGATAAAAAAGTGCTTTCGTCACATAAAAATGTAAAAAAATTCTTTGAAATTTGTTTTGAAATTAACTTGATCTATTGCAGTAACATGGATTAGAGAACTTGAGAACAGAAATTAATAAATTCAATGGTTTTTTTTTTTGTAATTTTCCAAGTGATAATAGGCTTAGTACATCTTTAAGTAATAAATGTAGTAAACCTGTCTCGTAAAAGGATGTATTAGGAAGTTAACTTTATTCAAAGTTGTTTTGACAAAACAGTGAATTGTCATGGATGTGAAATCTTAGATTTTCTGGGATGGATTGGTTTTTAGTTATATTTATTCATTTAAAAAATTACACTTTGAATGATTTTCTTAAATCCATGTTTCCATATCCAACATTAAAATTTCAAAAGCTCATGTTTTTGGATCTGCTTATCCTAAGATTTTTTTAAAAGTTTAGATTGAACAGCATATATTGTTCTTTTCAGAATTTTATCAAAAACTACATTTTTTATTTTCCAACCCTGAAGAAATTTTCATTCTAAAATTTTGATTAGCAATAGTTGCTAATAAATTTTGATGGTATATGAATGTAGGCTTTAATATGGCAATCAAATGTGATCTAGGTCTAAAATTATGTATCAAATGCTCATTTTTGTGTAGTTGTTATGCTACACTGGTGAAAATGTTGCCTGAAATGGCACATTTTGTAGTTGACCTCACAATTATTTTAGTGAATTTCATTGCATATCAGTAGTTAATTTTGAGCTATTTTAGAATCTAGAGTGAAACATGAGTTTTCAAAATGAAACCTACAGTACATTAGTTTTGATTTTTATTTCAAATCCCATCCTTTAAAATTGTCATGAATATAGCTAGGTAAATTATTTTATTAAAATTAAACAGGATTATCTTTTTTTGGCTTACATTGAAAATATTCCTATGTATTACTTTCATACCCACTTAATTTTAAATTTTAAATTTTGATGAAAAACTTTCAATGATAAAAAACCAAGTCTTGTGAAAATCCCTCCAATGCTTTCAAGAGTGTTGATATTTTGTTAATTTTAATTTCAGCGATTTGATAGGGAAAATAAAAACTAAAAAGGGTAATAAACTGGCATTACAAAAACATTGTCAGAATTGTAAACATAACACATTTAAGGAAATTAATGGTCATGAAATTCATTTTAATGTTTTTTTTATTTCTATATGCTACAAAAATCAAAATAATATTACAAAAATGTAAATTAGTAGCTAATAATTTATGGATAAGTTAGTAGCAATATGAAATGTACAGTAAAATGTCACAAGTCACTTGTTATTTTATTGCCATATGGTGGCTTATATCCAGATTGCAGCATTCCAGATGAATCAAAATTATTAGCTAATTTGCATTCATGTTTGTTTTGGTTTTGATGAACTTTCTATTTTTTCATAACCCATAGTTAATTTCTTTTTTTTTATTGGACACAAAAACTTTCACTAAACCAACGACATATTTTTTCTGAATTCTATTCATTACACATACAAAACATACAATACAGTACAATATATAAAAATCTAATAGAACAAGGTAACAAAAAATGTTAAAATTTGTTTTCATTTGGGTCCTTAACAATTAGAGATATGAACAAAAATGTGATATAATATAAAATATATCAAAACATTAATAGGAACATTATATAGTAAAACCTAGTTGCATGCACTAGGGTGGGTAATTTCAATTTAGATTTAAAATTTTAAAAGTTTGTGTATTGCTAATCTTTTTATACAAAACTTGACTTCACACACCTTATCCAGGATTTGGCGAAGCGGGGTACTCGAACCTGGTTGGATTTTGACAAGCAAAAAAAAAAAGTTTGTTCCTATTTTTATCACATTGGCACATTCTTTATCTAGTTGATTTATGATTTTGTTATGCTTTTACTTCACAAAATACTGTAGTCCTTTTCCTCTAAAGGCATGTTCATTGTCACTGAAGGAGGTGCTCAAGGCCAAAATTTTTACATTTGTATCTTAATTTTATTGCCTATTGCCTCCAAAGGGTGTGGGCACCCGGAGCACTCCCTGGATACGCCACTGCTGGCTATGTCCCTGTATAATATATGAGTTGCACAACATTCTGGTTTTAGACCCTTATATCCTAGGTACATCTACCAACTTATATTCCAGTTTTGATTAGGACAGATTACCTTGCACAAGAAAAAAATTAAACACATCGCAACAATTGAATAACATTGAAGTCCCAATTATAGTGGTGATAATTTGATGAATATTATTTATGACTTGTAAGAATGTTAAGAGGAGGCTATAGTAAATGACTGTACCACACCCAAACATGTTAGTCATCAACTAATAAAATTGATATCAGGTAAAGATACAAGGGAAATCCCATTACTCATTTCATAGTTGCATGCTTCATTGGGTTCAATAGGTGCTAAGTAAATCCCCATTGTTATTGTTATGATTATACTCAGTTATACCATTGAGAAATGGTTATACTTGAAGAATTGATAGTGATAATAATAATAAATAGAAAACTATAGTACTTATATTAGTTAAAATATTCAGGTTTGGTTGTATTGTACTTTCATTTTAATTGTATCTACAAGCAACTAAACCTACCACAGCTATTTAATATAGTTCATCATTATGGAAAAGTATATAAATATTTTTATACCTAACCTAAACAATGTTTATTCATATTTTTTTTTATTTACTAATAAAAAGTATAATCAGCCCTATTGAGAATTTTAAACATATTTTTGCGTCACATGATATTTAAAAATACAGATACCAAATGTGTGTGGAAAAAGCTAAATGACAAGACAAAACCTTTTCTTTTACAAACTGTCTGCAGAGAGATAGAATGATTTGAATCAACATCGCCGGTCATTAGCTCTATTGCTAGTCATCCAGTGTTTTTAGAATTCAGAGATTTGCGCGAACGGACATACCACCCGTGGATAAAAATCGGATTTTTATCCTAGGTTTTTTTTTTCCGATTCTCGCCCGAACGGGCCCTAAGTCGGCTGTATATATCCCATTCACCCCAAATCGATCACCTGCTCTGATTAGGGTGGGATTTAATTTACTGAATTGTCTGGTTTTTTTTTTGAGAATTGAGCTAATAAAATATAGGTATATTTTTTTTTCTTTGTCATGTTAACCTTCAGGGTGCAGCCAGAGGGGAGTCGGGGGTCAGGACCCCTCTAAAATTTTGAGAGAAAAAAAAATTTCTAGTAAAAAAAGTTAGAAGAATATTAAAGTATAGCATTAATTGTAAGCCAGCCATCGTTAATAATGCAGACTGAAACTCTACTTTGCATAATCTATTTCAATAAAAAAAACAAAGAATTGATGTTTTTTTGGTCATCAAAACCAACCCGGCAACCCCGCTTACCCGGACCTCCCGAGTTGGGACCATGCCCCGCCACCACTGCTGACCCCCCCCCCCTTAATGGATGACATCATAATGTATTCATATGTGAAAGGAGTTACTTTAACTAAAATTATTTTCAGATTTAATGCACTCAGGAGTATCTTAGTGATGTTTTGCCAGTGTTCTCTCAATAAAAAAAATTATACTGGTAATTTGTCCAAAAGTATGACTTGTCAGGCATGGCCTTTAGGTTCGTTTTGGCCCTACCCCAAATATCTACATAACTATAGGCCTCTATGAGCATTCCTGTATTCTTCATAATACTAAAGAGTAAAGGAAGGCAAGAAATATGTGATAATCTATATTGTATCATTTTTTTTTTCAATAAACAATATTTTTACTGGTAAATTGTATTTTTTACCGGTAAAACACTACTTGGGAGAACACTATTTATGCAAGTACAATGGATGTGCATTTCAATTTGTGTACAAACGGGCGGAGGAGCTGTCGTCATGCATAAGGTTAATGTTATCTGGCAAAAGCTATTTCTGCTTGTAGTTTGTGCAGTACAGTATTGGGTTTATATGAATATTCACGACTGTACCAGTAATATAGGTTATGTCAATTACACATTTCAATGATAATCAATATCATCACAAAATCTTGTTTTTTTAGTCAGAGATATCCATAGAATAATCAGATTGCTAGTTTGCATGTATTTCATACTGAAATTGAGGTTCCCTGTCCTAATGCCTAATACAACACCAAATTAAGCAAGTAGTTTAGCAGTGTGGTAATTACAAGTTAGTTCAATAATGTGATGATATTAAAATATTTAACCAATTGTCAAAAAAAAAATGAATTTTATAACCAAAGTATGTTTACTAAAGATAATAAAATAATTTCTGATGGTAAAGTTTAAGCAGCCATCTTCTTTTTGTTGTCTACAGTGCATTTTTTCATAACTATAAATGCATTTAAGATACCCATCAAGTCATTGTGTTTCAGGTCGTTGCTCTATTTATTAATCACCTGTCAGACTTAATTTCAGTTTTTCAACCTTAATTTTGTTTACTAATATATATTTATACTCACTCATTTTGTCTTTCAGCTATGCCTTGTTACATTGTCCTTATTTTACACACTACTGGATCTCAACTGTGAGGATGTTATGCTGCAATTAATACTAAGGTATAGTACTAATATAGTCAACAGACAACAAACATTAAAAATCTGGTTTAATTTTGTAACATTATGATTTTTGATGTTTGTATGTCTACATTAGCATATATATTCTTGGAATTTTTACAGATCTGTAATGTATGACTCAAGTAACAATTTTGAATAAGCCCTGCTGTGCTTATAACATTTATGAAGGTTCAGTCTGTGCTTATAACATTTTTGGAAGTTCATTACTTAAAAAAATATTTAAGTTGTACTTTCTATTTCTGTTTAAAATATCTCACAAATTCCCATGGGGACCTAACATTTAGCAAGGATTTTCAGTACATAGAGAGTAGCAATGAATTGACAAATTTGCTTAGCTGTATTGACCTGCTATAAGCCTACTAACATTGAACATGAAATCCCAGTCAGTGTTTGATGTGGACATATACCCTGATATAAGCCCACTAACCTTGAACATGTAATCCTAGTCAGTATGTGATGTGGAAATAAATCCTGGTATAAGCTCAATAACTTTTAACATAGAATCCAAGTCATTGTGCGATGTTAACATATAACCTGGTATAAGGCCTCTAATATTAAACATGGAATCCCAGTCAGTGTTTGATGTGGAAATATACCCTAGTATAAGCCCGCTAACTTTAAACATGCAATCATAGTCAGTGTGTGATGTGGAAAATTACCCTGATATAAGCCCAATAACTTTAAACATATAATCCAAGTCAGTGTGTGATGTTATACCCTGATATAAGCCCACTAACATTAAACATGGAATCCCAGTCAGTGTGTGATGTGAACATATACCCTATTATAAGCCCACTAACCTTGAACATGGAATCCGAGTCAGTGTGTGATGTCGATATGTACCCTAGTAAAGCCCACTAACCTTAAACATGCAATCCTAGTCAGTGTGTGATGTGGAAATATACCCTGGTATAAACTCAATAATTTGAACATATAATCCCAGTTAGTGTTACCCTGGTATATGGCATAATTATGTAGGTGGCAAGAAGAAGTCTGTTGGATATTACACAAACAATTTAAAAGATTTTATTTTGTTTTCAGACACCTTGTTCCTTGCACGCACCTAATGGTGAGCCAAAGGAAGTCGGTTAAAGATGTTGATCTTGATGGCCGTTGTGCCAGTAAATTCCTATCATTATCACCTGACTGTTGCCAAACAAAAGTGAAGCCTTTAAACGGGATTGACAAACAGTTACACACAACGTCCATTAATGCAGTAACTCCAGTTGAGCCTGTCAGCGATCCAGATCTTACAAATGACTCTGTTTTATTAACAAAAAAAAGCGAAATTGTGCTTGGCGGTTCCCCACAACTTGACAAACGGCTGTTTGAGCAGAGGAAACACAGCGGGTCATTGTCATCAAATGAGTCGTCTTTGAACCGATCTATAAATGGATTTGATGATATCACGGATGAGACATTATCGGATTTTGTTACTAGTCATAATGAGTACTTACAGGATGCTAGTATTGGTCTTTACAATTGTGTGCATGGTTGTCGAACGTGGAGTGCCCCATATGACGGGGAAAACCCACGTCCAGTGAGTCACAGTCATGACACAGAAAGTGTATCATCATCAGAAGGACGTCCAGCAAATACTTCTCGTTCAAATAGCCCTATTGAACGGTCAAACAGTTTTTTAAGGACACCTGAGTCGACCCGCAAAGGTTCGTTATCGAGTCTAAGTTCCAGTTTTTCAGAAAGTTTAAGCCGATCAGGTCCTTTAGGGTCAGGATTTGAAGGAAATGCAAGCCCTAGATTGCCACGTGGCTCTGACCCAATTGTTCAGGATACAATACGCGATATTTTACAATTTAAAATTGGTCCTGAAACTGTAGAGAACCAAGTTATTGAATTAGCTGATTTGAATTCAACTATTGAAGAAGTACTGAACTATGAACGAACATTCATACAGGATCGGAGCCCTTCCACAAGTCATCAAAATGATGGCTCTGTCTTGGCAAATGTTCGACAGAAAAGCGCAACAATAGAAAAACAGAAAACAGTCCAAATGCCTGAACAAGGCATACATACTCAAATAAATGGAACAAATGATTCTGTTAATATTCCTACACTTAAGAAACATGATGGGAGTCCAATATCATCGCCAAAAAACCAAGCAAAGCTAAATCAATTTGAAGGATTCAGTTCAAAATATGATCAAATCCAAGGTGGGTCTTCACTTTCAAAGTGGTTGAATAAGTTAGGAGAAGATGGTAGTAGTGAACATCTGCACTTAGGTGAAGAAGAAACCAGTGAAGCAACGGAACGGACATTAAGCCGTAATGAATCAATGAATGCAAGCGATGATGTGCAAGTATTCTGGAATTATGATTCTGATTTTGACACTAAAACAGATCAACGATCGTTGTCCGAATCCAATGAGGCAGAGAAAATTCTAACTGCATTGGGATTTAATGTAAAGAAAAACAAAGTCGGTAGTCCAACAACCAGCAGGCCGAAGCTTGGCACATTAAGTAGTGTAAGCTCAATAAGTGAGTCTGAATGGGAGGTGGATGAAATATCTAGTCCAGTACAGAATGGTACCAATTCATCGCAACAAAATCAGCGGCGAAAACTTCCTAACATTCCAATGCATAGTTCACCATTACCTGGACGAGGCATATCCCCAAAACAACCGAAAAAAGTGCTACAGGTCAATGGAAATCTGCTTGAAGATTTAGATTTTGAGCAAGAGCTTGGTAAACCTCGCGAATCTACATTGGATTCTATTATGACGCATCTTGCACCAGGCTCTGTCATATCGGGACCACTTCTTCCAACACCACTTATTCAACAAGTCATGTTCAGCCCAATTAAAAATAATCCTTTGACTCCAACTACAGGTGAGTTCTAATGTTTTTGTTCACTAATTAAGCTTCTTACGTTTTACATTTTGTAGGTAAAGTACTTGTTTGTAATAATATTTAATTTTTGTTATAGAAGATATTAATTCAAAGTGGATATAATTTTTTTTAATAGCATTTTGGAAAATATTTTTGGTGTCTTATTATGCTGGTTCAGTTGCTGTGCCACAATATAACACTTATAAATCTAATAAATTTAATAATGAGGTTTTTGATATTGATGCTATAATTGATAGATTACTGTTTGCCGTCATCAATAGATTAATATTATTCTACCATCAATTAATTCCCAAGTGTCCACAAGTACATGTCTATTGGATGGCCGTATATATTACATCAAAATGAGTAGAAATGATTTTTAATGCCGCACTGTTAGACAGAAACAAACAAGAGTGAATATAGTGATAGTGTAGCGAAGGGAATGAGGAAACAAATACCAAACAAATGGCTGCAAAGACATCCAATTAAAGAACTGAGCAAGTGTTTAGAAATGAGCACGTATTTCCACTCAATCATGCTTCGCTCTTTTGCAAGTATGAAATTGAGCCTCATGAACAAACTGAACATGTGTTACTGAGGAAATAACTTCCTAATGAATGATTCGCAATTAATAAAACAATGTACCCAATAATGCCTCAATGCAGTCTCTGAAGAATAGCAAGCCCAGGGCCAAGACCGCCATAGCAACGGTGTGGTCCATTTAAATTGGAACTTTTACTTCCTTCACAAGATACTGTAATTGTTTTTTGAAAAACATTTTGCTATATTAGTACTATAGTGTATAGTGTCAGTGTAGCCAATCTGCAATTATTCATAAAACAAAAAGAAACTAAAGATAGATAGATATAAATATTATAAAGTGAATGAATGAAATCGGTAAATAAAACTTTGTGGACATTTTGTCAGAAACAATTATTATAGTAAAAGCATTTTTTATACTGATAAAAATACTGTAATCATAAAGGAAAGTTTGGTTCATCAGGCAATGACATGGCAATGTGCCACCAAACTACTGTGTAGGCCTACTGTACAAAGTCATTCTGGCTCTTATGCAGTGTACAGGAAGTGACACTATATTTTTAGACGCGGAAAGCGTCTCTATAAACAGCTTTTCAAAAAATGTCTGTCTGTCTGTCTGTCTGTCTGTCTGTCTGTCTGTCTGTCGGTCTGTCGGTCTGTCTGTCTGTCGTGTCACGCACGTTTGTGGCTATTTGCGTTGTGTTCTTTCCCTATATAATTTCC